>JAVTVJ010002550.1:0-79930 GCA_034509425.1 Eopsaltria australis
TTCCCATCCAGGAGATGATTCGTAAACTGGAGAGCCAAGGGGTGGTAAGCAAAGCTCATTCACCCTTTAACAGCCCTATATGGCCAGTGCGTAAGTCCAGTGGAGAATGGAGACTGACAGTGGATTATCGTGGCCTGAATGAGGTCACACCACCACTGAGTGCTGCTGGGCCAGACATGTTGGAACTTCAGTATGAACTGGAATCCAAGGCAGCAAAGTGGTACGCGACCATCGATATTGCCAATGCCTTTTTCTCCATTCCTCTGGCAGCAGAGTGCAGGCCTCAGTTTGCTTTCACCTGGAGGGGCATGCAATACACCTGGAACAGACTCCCCCAGGGGTGGAAGCACAGCCCCACCATCTGCCATGGACTGATCCAGGCTGCACTGGAAAAGGGTGAGGCTCCAGAACATTTGCAGTACATCGATGACATTATCGTATGGGGGAACACAGCAGAGGAAGTCTTTGAGAAAGGAAAGAAGATCATCCAGATTCTCCTAAGAGCTGGTTCTGCCATCAAGTGAAGTAAGGTTAAGAGACCCGCTCAAGAAATCCAGTTTTTAGGAGTTGTTGGGAAATGGCCATTTCTGGCTGCACAGACATAAGGTATAAGTGAGCAATCCAGACTCCATAGATAAGTGTTAGGCCTCTGCTCAAGGCTGTTCTCAAAACAACTGTGGGAAAGGGAGACATGAGAGCTGTAAACAAAGTGCAGGTGTCTAGAGATTAGCTTGGCAGAAGAAACTGTTGATGTTATTGCCTTCTGAGACCAGTCTGTGTTTTACTTAGATTAGAGAAAAATCCCGTGTGAAACTTCTGTAAGTAAATAATATCTTGAGCACGTAAGGTAGTATAAGTATGTGCACTGTCTGACAATAAACGAGCTTGATTTATGAACCACATTGGATCGTCGTCTTGCTCCTCTCGCCGACAAATGGTGACCCCGACGTTCGGCATGGAGCCGACGTGCGGGGCCGGACCGGCGGGATCGGGAAAGCACCGGTAGCAGCGACCGGGGAGCTAAGATCTATACCTTTTGCGCGACGAAGGGGAGATCCGATAGCTCGGACCTCGGGAGAAAGGTCCGCCGCCCGAAACGGCTACACTCTGACAAGCTGCGTGGCGATCGCAGATTCAGCGGATAGACGCGGCGCGGGAAGACGCGGAGGGGCCGGCGCGGAGGGACGCAGAGGCCGTTGCGATCAGCTAGAAGTGGTTAACCAGCTGGACGAAGATGGACAAAGAGGTAGCCGTAGACTTATTAACACGCTTTTTAGAAAAGCAGGGAGTTAGCAAAGACACCTTAAAACAGGTGACAGGATTAGTTACGTTAGGAGTAGAAAAGGGTTGCTTCAGGGACCCTAATACGATCTTTGACCTGCCTGAATGGCGGAAATATGGGGATCAGTTGATTGAGGGAATTCTAGACAGCAACAAAGCATGCGCGAAACTTGGGAAGCCCTGGAGGGAGGTAACGACCTGTTTGCAGAGGTACCAGACTGAGAAAAAAGTTGCTGCCGTAGCCATGGAAAAGTCAGAAGGGGTCACTGAAGGGAGCGGGGGGACCCCGGGAGGGGAGCACCCTATCCCGGGAATGCTCGGCATTGGGAACGAAACACCTAGCTTGCCGGCCGTAGGGAAGTGTGTGGTTCTGGGGGTGCAAGGGTCGCCGCCCGATCGCGGCGCGGCCCCGGAGGCGGGCGCTCCTTCCGCGGAGCAAGCGGCCGCCGCGGCGCGCACGGAGCAAGCGGCCGCCGCGGCGTCCGCGCCGCCGCAGCCGGAGGAGGGGTGTCCGCCCCTCCCCTGTGCACCGGCCGAACTCCAGGAGGAAGATCAGCCGGCTTTGCCCCCCACCCCGGGCGATTTTATGCCTTTTCGCACGGGGCCAGAAAGCGGTGTCCCTTCTCGGCATGAGCAGCCGCCCGCACGCCAGCCGCCGCTCGCGCCCCCCCCCTTGCTGGGTGGAGGCGGAGGCGGAGGCTCTGCTCCGTTTCGCGTTGGGAACGGGAGACGTAGAATTAGCTGGGCGAAAGTGGAGCAGAAAGCTTTGGAAGAGGGCGATGTGAAACTAGCTCAGGACGCTAGAACTTTGAGCCGAGCAGAAGTGGCATTTCCAGTGCTGTTTGAGACCCTGCAGGATGGCATGCAGCAAGCGACTCACACGGCAATCGATTGGAAGTTACTCACGCAGTTACGTACCACAGCGAGTCAGTCCGGGCTGCACGGGGAGCCCACCAAAATGATGTTAAACTATATTTGGGGAAGCGTTATACTGTGCCCCGAGGACATCAAGGGAATTGTTAGGATGATCATGACCCAGTCGCAGCAACTGCTGTGGCAAGCTCACTGGCAGCAGCTTTGTAACGAGGTTGCTAATCACCCTCGGCAAGAGGGTGACCCCCTGCGGGGAGTCATTCCTGAACAACTTATGGGTCATGCACAGTGGTCCACCATCATAGCGCAGCTGCAGTTAGGGGCTGACATTCTGCTAGAATCTATGCGAACAGCAAGGGAAGCTATAGACAGTGTACGTACTGCCCCCCCCACGCCCTCCTATATGGCCATTAAGCAGGGCAAGGAGGAATCATTTGCCGCCTTTGTGGACAAGGTCTCCGAAGCTATTACAGCTTCTGGGGTGCCTCAGTGGATGCAAGGGGCACTGTTACGCCAGTGTGTTCTCGAAAACAGCACTCAGCAAACAAAAAACATTCTAGTTATGCTTCCTGCAGACGCTACCATTGAAGTGATGTTAGAAAGGATGAGCCGAGTGCCGGTGGGGATGCAGGCATTTATAGCAGAAATGGTCACCGCCATGGGGGACAAAGTAGGTGATATGATAGTCCAGGCCCAGACGCAGGCCCTTGGTGCAGTGGCGGGTGGGTCGCGCCTAGGCAGAGAGCCCCGGTGCTTCAGGTCTGGGGAAGAGGACGGAAGGGATGGAGATAGATGAAGGACAGCTGACAGTCCAGGACCTCTTCTAACTTATCATCTCTGTGAGAGAATTGAACTGTGATAATTCCGCTATGCGGAATCTCCTAAAATGTACTTGAGACTGTAGATTAACCCTGAGAGCGAGAGTGGCCTTTCAAATACCCGGCTGAGAGACAATTAAAAAGGGCGCTGTGAGACATGTTCAGTGATAACCGGACAGCCGCCCCCGAGACTGTGAAAACAGCTTTGCAATCGGACTCGCTTCTACAATCCGTCAGGGAAAAAGGGACAGAAAAGTGATGAAAGTGATGTACTGGAGGAATTTCTACATGTTTAAAAGGTTAGAGAGCTCGGCCCGCGAGCCTCCAACGGCACCCCCTCCCCCCCCCCCCGCAGCGGTTTCGGATTTCTCCCCGCGGCCGCTGCAGTAAGCGGCGGCTCCTGCCCGGCGGTCCCTGCCCTCGGCTCCTGCCCTCGGCTCCGGCGGCATCTCAGTGCGCCGGGGGTGGGAGGCTGTGGAGCCGGCAGCGGTGGTGACACGGCGCGGCAACCGCCACCGCTTTTCCGTGCGCCGGGCGGGCAGCGAGGAACCTCTTTTCCCAGCATCGACTAAGTAACAACAGTTTTCCCTAGCCACCGGGACCGCGCGCAGCTCGCTTGCTGGCACCGGAAAACGGGAAGGAGAGCGCGGCCGCCCGCCGTGCTCCAACAGTACCGGCCCAGCACTCTCTGAGCCTGCGCCCTCGACCGCCGGTGCTCCTGAGTCAACCCCTGGGTGCACTTTTAATAGGTCGTTTTTCTGCAAGTATCAAAGACTGTTCATATTGTCTCGTATACTTGCTGCTGACTTTACTGGTGGAATTTGTGTTAACAAGAAGAAATCTGGGAAATCTAGGTTGCTACAGGACTTGCACTTAGTCAGTGCAAAAAGAAAAAGGGGGAGAAAGGGAGGACGGAGAGAGTGAGAGTGCTGGAGTGACTGCTTACAAGCATCCAGCCCACAGCAACAATTCAGCAAAAACAAAGGATTGAAAACGTGGCAGAACTGATCCAGAGGGGACGCAGCAGAATTGTACACCTAACAGGCCGGTGCCAAAGCGCAGCCGAGGCCGAGCAGAATAAGGAAGTTTGGGCGAAATGTAAACTGATTAATAAGCTAGAAGAAACATTTGAATAAATAACATGTGCAAACTTGTAGACTACATATTAAGAAATGTTTAAGTTAGATTTTCCTTGAAAGACTCTTGAAAGTTAAAGTTAAGTAGTGTATCTTTTATCAAAAAAAAAAAAAAAAGTAAGACAAGAAGATTGCTTGTTGGAGCAAAACTGAGCAGTTTGTTTCTTATAGTGATAGTATTAGAATAAGATTTCAAATATTTCTGTCTTGATTTTTTTTCATTCTGCAAAATCCTGCATGTTTTAGAGTGGTAAGCCTTAGTAGCAGAATTTGTCAGGAAATGTATACCTTTGTATTGTTTGTTAATTAATGATGGGAATTGTCTTGCTAGATAGAAATGAATGACTTGAATTGTAATCTGTTCTTACTGTTTTTCCTGTTTTACTTTGTTTCAATGAGTGTTTGAGTTTTATACCTACAGCTGAACTTAGAAGTACAGTGATCTCGGAGAAGATGGAGCAAAGAAAGGATGGATCTGTGTGCTTGCAGCTTGCAACACTGTTTTCAAACATATCCCAAGCGATCACCCCTGGTGTATTAATACTTATAAATATGTTGTTAAAGTTTAAATGCTATTAGGTTTGTTAAGTTCTATTACAGTTAAGTATTACAACTAGATTTCATAAGAGTTAGCTACAACTATACATAGCTATGTGTGTTATAGCAAGGATTAGGTTCTGTTAAGATTACGTACGTAAACTCATGCATATGCAATCTTTTAATTATCATGTTCATGGTACCATGGTCTTTTTAGTCAAAAGTAGTTGACAACATCTGTTATTTTACAGTCTGCACAACCTGTGTTATGTTTGTGTAACTGTCTCTATTATTTGCTCAGATTTAAGTAACCTTCTTAGTTGTTGTTTCTAACAGTTTTTTCATAAGATCTGTGCTAGGGAAATCCCTCCAGTTAGAGCCCTGGCCCTGGCCAAGCCTTGACTCTCCCTGGTCGGACATCTACCAATGGACCCAGGTGTTTCTGCATCCAAATCATATTTAAGTCGGGTTTGACTTAATAATTGGAATTTATATCAGCTGGATCCTTTTTGGGGTGGACTTGGAGACCCTATCCGGAAGGGCTTTCCATGTCTTCACTGAAACAAGGCAGCTGTTGCAGACCCTGGATGTTAGCATAGTATTCTAGACTTCAGTAAGGTATTAACCTAATTGACAGCCTTCAGAGACGAAGCAATTGAGACTAATTCACAAGATCACCTTAGAATGTTTAGCACATAGGTGTTGGAAGTATTCTTATGTCTAGTTATGTGTGTTTCTTACTGCGCTACCTCTGACAAATGGCTGGTAATGCCATAAACAAACTCATACTGATTAAAACAGAAAGGGGAATTGTAAGGTTGCAAGTATGTGTATTAAATCACAAAAAAGATACAGATAATAGTACACTTAAAGTATGCCTTTAAGAGACTGGTTAACAAGCTTAAGTTTTAAAGACTGATTAGTGAACTTTGTAAAAATGGAATTGATAGTTTTAGTAATTATTATAATCATAAGTGTATTATTGCCATGTGTAGTTAAGTATTTGATGAATACAGTAGAAGAAAAAAAAGGTGTAAACCAGGCCTGGATTGCTCAAAGAAAAGAAGGGGGATATGTTGGGAAATGGCCATCTCTAAGTGAG
The DNA here is from genome assembly GCA_034509425.1 of Eopsaltria australis. Classification (NCBI taxonomy): domain Eukaryota; kingdom Metazoa; phylum Chordata; class Aves; order Passeriformes; family Petroicidae; genus Eopsaltria; species Eopsaltria australis. Next base: position 5,748 of record JAVTVJ010002550.1, read on the forward strand.
CAATCCAGGCCCCTCAGATGAAAGCAAGGCCGGAGAACCTCATGGTACCTTTCACCAAAATGCGAAGGGACTTTTTCACCAGTTTAAGATAACAATGCAGGAAGCAAAAGGCGTTGTGGGGGCCTGCCCCAGCTGTAGCCGCCATGGCCCAGGGCTGGGCTTGGTGTGGGTCCCCGGGGCTTGGGCCCGTGTGAACTCTAGCCTTTCAGTGTATAGAGACACTCATGTATGGTGCAATTATACCTCCCACAACATTTCCCATTCTACTAATCAACCCTTGAAATTACCTAGTGGCGTGTTTTTCATTTGTGGAGATCGAGCCTGGCCAGGTATCCCCTCCAAAATAAAAGGGGGACCCTGTTCTCTTGTAAGGTTGACATTGCTGACCCCCAACACCTCGATGATTCTTAATAAGCTTCGACAGCACCATCTCAGGCGCTTGAAACGCTTTGTACACGGCTTTGCTGCTGATTGCAAATCTAATGTCGAGTTTTGGTCGCCTGCTGCTATTATTGCAGCCTCCTTCCTTGCTCCAGGAGTGGCCTCGGCTGGGGCCTTGGCCCAATTGAACAAACTAGGTTGTTAGCTCTCCAAACAAACAAACGCTACATCTAAAGCAATTTCAGACTTGTTGCTTGATGTGGATTCTGTGAGACACGCCGCGTTGCAAAATAGAGCCGCAATAGACTTTTTTGGCACAAGGACATGGGTGTGAAGAATTTGAGGGAATGTGTTGCATGAATCTCTCTGATCATTCTAATTCAATACATGCACAGTTAAAAACTTTGACTCAGCTCACCCAGCAATTGCAAGTGAGCAATGACTTAGGAATAGCTAAATGGTTGTCCTCATTGGGCATCACAGGTTGGATCCAAACCTTGTTATTTGAAGGCCTTCGATTGTGTGTTGTTGTTATTGTGTTTATAATAATTGTTAAGATTGTGTATAGCTGTTTAATGAAACAAGTAACCAAAGTGACCCACAATGTTTTGCTTGCCAAAGAGGAACAAGGAGGAATTGTTGAAGAATGGCTCCATGACCAGGGCCATGGGTCGCTAGAGGGCTTGTGCAAAGAAGACCCAGTTTAACTGGGAAAAAGACTAAAGTAGATAATAAGAGTAACATTGCCTTTAAGAAATTGATTGACTGATATAAGTTTTAAAAATAGATGATGAATGAAGTTTATTAAGATAAGATTGATAGTTTTAATAGTTATTACAATCATAAGAGTAAAAGTGCCATAAGTTCAGTTAAGTTTAAGTGTTGCTAAATTTAAGTGATGTTAGGTTAAAGTTTATTGATTTTAAATTCTGTTAAGCTCTATTAAGGTTAGGTTCTGTTAAATTTAAGTTCTGCTAAATATAAGTGTTAAGTTTAAGTGAAGTTAAGTTTAAGTGATTATAGGTAAGTTTTAAGGACTGTTAAAGTTAAGTGCTGTTAAGTTTCATTTCTGTTAAGTTCAAGTGTCAATTAGTTTATAATGTTAAGTATTTGATAAACAATAGAAAAATGTAAACATGGTCTGGATTCCTCAAAGAAAAGAAGGGGGATATGTTGGGAAATGGCCATTTCTGGCTGCACAGACATAAGGTATAAGTGAGCAATCCAGACTCCATAGATAAGTGTTAGGCCTCTGCTCAAGGCTGTTCTCAAAACAACTGTGGAAAGGGAGACATGAGAGCTGTAAACAAGGTGCAGGTGTCTAGAGATTAGCTTGGCAGAAGAAACTGTTGATGTTATTGCCTTCTGAGACCAGTCTGTGTTTTAATTAGATTAGAGAAAGATCCCGTGTGAAACTTCTGTAAGTGAATAATATTTTGAGCACGTAAGGTAGTATAAGTATGTGCACTGTCTGACAATAAACGAGCTTGATTTATGAACCACATTGGATCGTCGTCTTGCTCCTCTCGCCGACAAGGAGTCAAGTGGCAAGATGGATGTCGCCAAATCCCGACAAAAGTAGTCAACAAGATCACTGCTATGTCCCCACCTACGAACAAAATGAAACCCAGGCTTTTCTAGGAGCTGTTGGGTTTTGGAGAATGCATATCCCAGAATACAGCACAATTGTAAGCCCCCTTTACCTCGTGACACGAAAAAGAAATGATTTCCGGTGAGGTCCTGAGCAACAACAAGCATTCGAACAAATTAGGCAGGAGATTGCCCATGCAGTAGCCCTTGCGCCAGTCAGAACAGGACAGGATGTGAAAAATGTGCTCTACACTGCGGCCGGGGAGAATGGTCCATCCTGGAGCCTGTGGCAGAAAAGACCTGAAGAGACTCGAGGACGACCGCTCGGGTTCTGGAGTTGGGGATACAAAGGATCTGAGGCCAGCTATACCCAAACCGAGAAAGAGATTCTTGTGGCTTACGAAGGGGTTCAAGCTGCCTCGGAAGTAATTGGCACCGAAGCACAGCTGCTTCTGGCACCCCGACTACCAGTGCTGGGTTGGATGTTCAAGGGAAAGGTTCCTTCCACGCACCATGCTACCGACGCCACTTAGAGCAAGTAGATTGCGCTGATCACACAGCGAGCCTGGATAGGAAACCCTAATCGCCCTGGGATTCTGGAAATTATAACAAACTGGCCTGAAGGTGAGACTTTTGGATTATCTTCTGAAGAAGAGGAGGGGCAAGTGACACGTGCAGAGGAAGCCCTACCATATAATGAGCTACCGGTGAGCGAAAGACAACATGCCCTCTTCACTGATGGTTCCTGCCGAATTGTGGGCGCTAACCGGAAGTGGAAAGCTGCTGTATGGAGCCCCACACGACGAGTTGCACAAGCTACTGAGGGAGAAGGTGGATCGAGTCAGGTCGCAGAGCTTAAAGCTGTCCAGCTGGCTTTGGATATTGCCGAGCGAGAGAAGTGGCCTCGGCTCTATCTCTACACTGACTCCTGGATGGTAGCTAACGCTTTGTGAGGTTGGTTGAATCGTTGGAGAAAGGCCAACTGGCAGCGCAGAGAGAAACCCATCTGGGCCGCTGAGATTTGGCAGGACATCACTACCCGTGTAGAGAGGCTGACTGTGAAGGTTCGACACGTGGATGCACATGTACCCAAGAGTCGGGCCAACGAAGAGCATCGTAACAACGAGCATGTGGACTGAGCTGACAAACTGAGAGTATCACAGGTGGATCTGGACTGGCAGCACAAGGGAGAATTATTTCTAGCTCGTTGGGCCCATGATGCCTCTGGTCATCAGGGACGAGATGCAACGTACCGATGGGCTCGTGACCGAGGGGTGGACTTGACCATGGACAGCATCTCACAGGTCATCCATGGCTGCGAGACCTGCGCTATGATCAAGCAGGCCAAGCGGGTGAAGCCTCTGTGGTACGGTGGACGATGGTCGAAGTATAGGTATGGGGAAGCCTGGCAAATTGACTACATCACCTTTCTCCAAACCCGCCAAGGCAAGCGCTACGTGCTGACCATGGTGGAAGCAACCACTGGATGGTTGGAGACCTATGCTGTGCCTCATGCTACTGCCCGAAACACCATCTTAGGCCTGGAAAAGCAAGTCTTGTGGAGACATGGCACCCCTGAGAGAATTGAGTCGGACAACGGGACCCATTTCAAGAATGGCCTTATAAACACCTGGGCCAGAGAACATGGCATCGAGTGGATATATCATATCCCTTATCATGCACCAGCTGCCGGGAAAGTTGAACGGTGCAACGGACTACTTAAGACCACCCTGAAGGCACTTGGCAGGGGGACCTTCAAAAATTGGGAAATGAACTTAGCAAAGGCCACCTGGATGGTCAACACACGAGGCTCCATCAATCGAGCTGGTCCTGCCCAGTCTGAACCCTTGCACACAGTGGATGGAGATAGAGTCCCTGTGGTACACATGAGAGGTATTTTAGGAAAGACTGTTTAGATTAGTCCCACCTCAGACAAAGGCAAACCCATCCACGGGGTTGTTTTTGCTCAAGGACCTGGTTACACTTGGTGGGTAATGCAGAAAGATGGGGAAACCCATTATGTACAAGGAAACTTAAAATTAAGTGAGAACTGTGTGTAAAGTTTCATTGTATATGTATATATATATATATATATAAAGGGGGTATTGGTTTGGGTATCACATAGATGGTGATAGAATAAGGGGTGGATAATGTCTTAGGTTACAATGGTATGTATTCTATCACCATCTTCATGGGATGTTGGGGCCAGGCGTGGCAGTGTTCCTGATGGCCGCAGAATGGTTTGCTAATAGGCCGGTCGTTGGAGCCGGATGGAGCACTTTACTCACCCCAAACATTGCAGATAGTGGTTCATCATCCCATTGTGAGATGCCCCGCCCAGGGGGAGGAACCAATGTATCCCAATCTGCATATAAACTGAGATTTGAAGCACCACAGACAGCTTTTTCCACTGGATTCCCAGAAGAAGACCAGATCCTTCTACACCACCACTGGACCTTCAGAAGAGAACTACACCTTTCACAGGATCATTGCTTCAACAGAATCACATTTATCACTCCCAGAGAACTGCAACCACCTTCTAAGTGGACTACTACCAACACCCTGACCGACATTCAGAGACTTGGACAAAAACAGTGAACCTGTCCCTGTGTATCTGAACTGTGACCATACCTTGTACAGCTTTTCACCTTAAATATATAAAGATGTCCTGATCCACTGCTTAAGCATAATTAATAAATCTTGCTTTATTTTTTCCTTTTGAAGGGTGCAGAGAGAAGTTACCAGGAAGGGAAGTAGGTAAGTGAGCTCTCTCACGACATCTTTGAATTCTTTAAGTTTCAACTTTTTTTTTTAAAGAAAGCTAAATAGCAAGAAATTGAGAGTGCTGCTTAACCATTCCAGAGTCATGAATTTCAACTAAGGAGTCAAGAACCATGAGCAATTCACTCCCATAATGAAGATTCTGAGGGCAGCACAGCCCCCTCTTCCATCGCAGTGAGGCTGAGCAGAGATTATTACTGTAACTTAACTAATATATTTTAACCCCTTGCAAACTGATCATTTGAGAGAAATAAAAGGCTATAAGAGATCAGGCCAGCTGCCATGCAGGACATGTCATCCATCTCTCACCTTCCAGGAAATAGATGAGCCTTTATCTTATTTAGGTAGGGAATTACCATTTTTCCTTCTAAGAATTGTATTTCAAAGGCAGCAGCATTCCCCATCAAAACACATCCCCCTGCAAGCAAACTGGCTCTGAGCATGCCAGCTGCTTGCCAGGTTCAATTTGGGGCTGAACGTGGCTAATGGCAACATGAACCACTTTCAACATTGGAACAGATGCAACATTTGGTCTCATTCCAGCTGGAGGGGGGTGGGGAGGAAATACAGTGTATGGTGAGCATGAACATGGTCTCATCTTCTGGAGTCCCACAACTTGGTCTTCCACCAAGGGGGATAATAAAAACCAGGGAAAACCCTCTTTAATCTGAGCAGCATCAGTTAAGGAGTTTGTCCCAGCTGGAGACAGGGAGGTCAGAGTCACTTGTGGAGGGACAAATGATCCACCCCAGGGCATCCCAGGAGCTTCTCCTTCCTCATGGCTGTTCCATGTCACTAAGACATAGTTGAGCACAGGTGCAGCACTTCCCAGCAGCCACAGAAACAGCTGACATTATTGCAGCATTGCTGTGTTTGTGAGGGTGACACACACAAGATGCTGCCAACAAGAAGAGCTGCATCACAACACAGGAAGTTAAGGAAGGATGCAAAGTTTTGGGAACATAAATCCTGTAATCTAGGTGTGTGCTCTGATTCGTCCTCCACTAAATGCTCTCTCTTGCTTCAGAATCCAGAGGAAAAATTAATCTCCCACATGAGAGGGAGATTTTGTGAATACCCCTGACCCCAGAGTCCATTTGTTTAGGCATTTGATACTTAATTTTCAGAAAAACTATCTCTACTGAATAACTGGGCATCACTATTTCCTGTCTCTCTCTCACTGAAAACTTTACTATTATACCTTTCAAATATCAGTTTGAGTGCTACACACCAAATCACACAGAGCAACACACATTGTGAAGACTGCATGTGATCTTTCTTTCTGTGAAGAAAACCCTGAAATGCATGAAAAGATTTCATTACTTACCCCACCATGGGCAATTTTAAAGAGCATTTTGGAAGAACAATTTTGGAAGAACATTTCCAGAGGCAATTAGGAACAGCATGATACACTGTGGTGCTAGATACACTTCTGCCTTTGGAGCTGATACAATTAGTGGTGATTTGCAGCTGTAGTTTTCCTAAATAACTACAGAAGGGAAAAAAAGATGCTGTGGTTTGTACAGGTGACTAGTCTTTCTCACAAAAAGATGCTGTAAAATACTGTTTAACTAGACACACATGCAATAAAGCTGACACCATATGCACTTAATAAAAAATTGACATGAGGTACAGAACTAACAGCCACCACAGTGTAAGTCCTGTCAAACAGACCTCATTTCATTCTCTAAAAGGATTAAGAGCCACTTGATAAAGGTGACAGAGTGGATGTAATAGACTTAGGGTTTCTAATACAGTTGGCTTAGTTTTGCATGTCACTCTGATGAAGAAAGGTGGTGCTGCGCAACACCAGCAGGGCACATCTTAAAGGGATTAAGAAGTGCCTGATTAACACATCTCAAATGGGGCTGTCGATAGGAAACCATCCTTGAGCAGGGAGGAAGGGGGCAGTTCTGCCTGCCCAGAACTGAGTCTGATGGCTGCCCACATTTTTTCAACAATCTGCAGGCAAATAGAATAGGAATGGTGTCAAGATCGGCAGGGGAGAGACTGCTACCAAGTCTGAGCTCACTCAAAGTCAGGGTGCTTTAGCAGAGCCAGAGGTAAAGACAAGCTGCCAAGGGCAAGGAGTGCCAGCCCTGCCTGCAGAGGGCTGAAGTGCATCCCAGAGAGCAGCAAGCCTGAGGGTGGGAGCAGACTCACCATTCATCAAGAGCTTCCCCTGTCAAGGCATCCAAAAAAGGCACTACTGAGATCTGGATAAATTTAGAGGTGGAGGTAGAGATATGTAGGATGAAACATGTATTACAGGTGTAGTGGTTTCAGTTCGCCTATTTAGGTTTGTGGTTAAATGCTAGCACACTTACTTAAATTTACTTGATTGCTTGTTGTGAGATAAGGATTAGGAGTAGGCAAAGCAGGCTCAAACTTTATAAAGTACAAAGAAGTTTTATTAATATATCTAAGACAAAGGGAAAAAGAAAAAAAAACATAAGAAAAACCAGAACAAACTCTTTAGACCACCCCTCTTTCCCTACCTCTCTATTTCATTCTCTCTGACAACATATAAAAGACAATACTTCGACCTCCAGTCAGTTTACTACCTCAGAAACAGCTCTTCTTCTAGTTCATTTAGGGAGAGAAGTTTCTTTTGCTTACACTATGGATCTTCTGTAAGAAAAATACAGTTTTTATGGGTCTTCTGCCTCACCATTAACCACCGCCCAGAGCAAAGTCCAGCTTAATGGTGGATCTCTCTTACACTAGTAGCCTTCCCACAGCCACTATGGTGGGTTATGAACAGTCCACAGGGTACCTGTTTTAAGGATGCTCAGTTCAATTGCAGCAACAAAGAAAATCTCTTCTTCTGTGCTTAGCAACACAGGTTCTCTTGACAACTCAGGTTCTCTAGCATTCTCCCCGGGACCAGGGCTCTGGGTCACAGCCTCTCCTCTCTCTTGGTTCTAGTTTCTCATCAGGCTGGACTTATTTCAACACTTACTTGTCTGTACTTAGGTATTTCAGTTCATTGGCTGCAATAAGAACTTCACATCCTCCTTTGGACTATATTTTCATATATTACAGAGAATTTATTAGCTCAGTCCCCAACCATGGTTCTCTAAAAGAGTTTCCAGCTTCACACTTGAAGCAACTTCCCATGCACCCCTTTGTGAGTATCAGTTTTGTTTTCCTCACTGACTGTAAAGTCTCTGCGCTGCACTATGTAGATGTCTTCACTCGTTCCTCTCTCTGCGAGGAAGGATGGGTGTCTGTGAGTTTAGTCTAGGCATGGAGAGAGTTAATCTCTGTCTCTCTCTCTCTCCGGCAGTGTGAGGATCACGTGCTCTCTGCCGGGCTGCTTGAACAGGTCCGAGCTGGATGCCAGACGCTCTCAAGAGTCTCTCCGCTTGGCTCTGCCAAGCTGGCTCGGCATGGTAGGGCCATCTGGGCCCGGGATGACAGGGCAGGGCCTGGCCCGAGCTGGATGGAATCCGGCTTGGTCCTTGCCTGGCCCGGAGCAGGGGCCTGGCTCTCCCTCTCGTGTAGCTGACACACCGGCTGAGCTGTATCTGCTGAAAATTCTAATCGTTTCCTCCCCCATGCCTGCCCGGCTGCAGCGGCACGGCTGCCATAAAACCTCCCTCCCCGCCCCCCATCCCTCCTTTGGAAGGATTTGGGGGGGGCCTTACCAGCGAGAGAAGCAGGAGCTGCTCCTCTCTACACAGCAGCAGCAGGTCCAAAGAGGAAGAGCGTCAGAAAGTCTCTGCTTATATATGGTTTTTTTCCTCGAAGGCGGATCACTTTTTTAATTGGTTTACCTACCTATCAACCCTTAAAACTACCTGATCATTGGCTCTCTCTCGCAGGAAGGAAGTTGTATTCCTTCCTGCAGCACAGATCACTTCTTAGATTTTGACCCCTCTGGCCTAACCCAGGACATTCTACCTCTCGCCTTCGGGGAAAAACCATATATATCAGACTTATTATTAAAATTACATTAATCATACAATCTTTACTTAGAAAAAGAAAAAATACTAAACTAAACAGAAAGCCTCTTACACAAACTTTTACCTCTAGACTTTATATGACTATTACAATACACAGTTTCTACTACCATTTACTTTAACTTGTATTTTAATACATGCTTTGCCTATTATTTCTCTTAATCAATCCTTATCTCAAACTCCCATCAATTTGCCTATTATTTGGTTCGAATAACCGGGCGGAAACACCATTGAATGTAGTGGTTTCAGTTCGCCTATTCAGGTTTGTGGCTAAATGCTAGCACACTTACTTAAATTTACTTGATTGCTTGTTGTGAGATAAGGATTAGGAGTAGGCAAAGCAGGCTCAAACTTTATAAAGTACAAAGAAGTTTTATTAATATATCTAAGACAAAGGGAAAAAGAAAAAAAAACTCAAGAAAAACTAGAACAAACTCCTTAGACCACCCCTCCTTCCCCACCTCTCCATTTCATTCTCTCTGACAACATATAAAAGACAACACTTTGACTTCCAGTCAGTTTACTACCTCAGAAACAGCTCTTCTTCTAGTTCATTTATGGAGAGAAGCTTCTTTCGCTTACACTATGGATCTTCTGTAAGAGAAATACAGTTTTTATGGGTCTTCTGCCTCACCATTAACCGCCGCCCGGAGCAAAGTCCAGCTTAATGGTGGATCTCTCTTACACTAGTAGCCTTCCCACAGCCACTATGGTGGGTTATGAACAGTCCACAGGGTACCTGTTTTAAGGATGCTCAGTTCAATTGCAGCAACAAAGAAAATCTCTTCTTCTGTGCTTAGCAACACAGGTTCTCCTGACAACTCAGGTTCTCTAGCATTCTCCCCGGGACCAGGGCTCTGGGTCACAGCCTCTCCTCTCTCTTGGTTCTAGTTTCTCATCAGGCTGTACTTATTTCAACACTTACTTGTCTGTACTTAGGTATTTCAGTTCATTGGCTGCAATAAGAACCTCACATCCCCCTTTGGACTATATTTTCATATATTACAGAGAATTTATTAGCTCAGTCCCCAACCATGGTTCTCCAAAAGAGTTTTCAGCTTCACTCTTGAAGCACTTCCCATGCACCCCTTGTGAGTATCAGTTCTGCTTTCCTCACTGACTGTAAAGTCTCTGCGCTGCACTATGTAGGTGTCTTCACTCGTTCCTCTCTCTGCGAGGAAGGATGGGTGTCTGTGAGTTTAGTCTAGGCATGGAGAGAGTTAATCTCTGTCTCTCTCTCTCTCCGGCAGTGTGAGGATCACGTGCTCTCTGCCGGGCTGCTTGAACAGGTCCGAGCTGGATGCCAGATGCTCTCAAGAGTCTCTCTGCTTGGCTCTGCCAAGCTGGCTCGGCATGGTAGGGCCATCTGGGCCCGGGATGACAGGGCAGGGCCTGGCCCGAGCTGGATGGAATCCGGCTTGGTCCTTGCCTGGCCCGGAGCAGGGGCCTGGCTCTCCCTCTCGTGTAGCTGGCACACCGGCTGAGCTGTATCTGCTGAAAATTCTAATCGTTTCCTCCCCCATGCCTGCCCGGCTGCAGCGGCACGGCTGCCATAAAACCTCCCTCCCCCCCCTCATCCCTCCTTTGGAAGGAGGTGGGGGGGGCCTTACCAGCGAGAGAAGCAGGAGCTGCTCCTCTCTACACAGCAGCAGCAGGTCCAAAGAGGAAGAGCGTCAGAGAGTCTCTGCTTATATATGGTTTTTTCCTCGAAGGCGGATCAACTTTTTTAATTGGTTTACCTACCTATCAACCCTTAAAACTACCTGATCATTGGCTCTCTCTCGCAGGAAGGAAGTTGTATTCCTTCCTGCAGCACAGATCACTTCTTAGATTTTGACCCCCTTGGCCTAACCCAGGACAACAGGGAAGAAGATTGTTGTAATACTGCACGTAGTTGTGATTTGGCATTTTTATGAGGTCAGTACAAAACAAAAGGACTTCAAATGGTTTTAAAATTAGAGGTAATGTCTTGTAGTAAGAGATCTGAAGTGCTTAATCTATTTAGTTTATCACAAGAAGATTGAGAGTCAATTTGATTGATATATAAGCGTCTCCAGGGGGAGAAAACACAAGATCCTGCTGCACTCTTTAATCAAGCAGAGAAATGCCTAAGAAGAGCTCCCTTCTGGAAGCTGAACCCAAACAAACTCAAATTGGAAATAACGCACAGATTTTTAATAGGAGGAACAAGGATGGCTGGAACAATCTGTCATGGCATGTGACGGACCCTTTGTCTCTCAAGTGTTTTGTGCCATAAGTGGATACCATATGGAAGAAAAGCTCATGCCAAATACCCATTATCACCCCGCCATCAGCCTAGCTGGGTATATTTAATTGGTCTGCAAGGTCAGACTAGAAAACCTAATTAAACCCCCTACTCTTAAACTCTGTGAGCCAAAATCAGTGGTGTCCTACCTCCCTCCTAGCACACACCATGATGGCTGGGCCATCCTGAAGCAGGAGCCCTGCCCACGGTGTAACCACTCCCAAGGAGGGCTCGCAATCTATTGCTTGGCAGATGTGATTGCACTTTACAATCCCTTTGCAGAGATGGGAACAGCTCCCCAGAGGCCAAAACAAACCATAAACAAGCTTGTCTCATTTGCCCTTTGACTGCAAGTCTCCAGAGTCACATTCTGTCTTTTAGTACAGCTGTGGCCCTCCTGGTGATTTTGGTGGACTAGGATCAATATTAGTTGGCACATTTCTCTTCCAGTAACTGAGCACAACATTCTCACATTGCTCAACTCTCTGATGCTGGGGAGCAGGACAGGATTACCATGAACAAAGACTGACAAATAGAATAGATCCTCACATGTATTCGACTACTCAGCTTCTCCTGAGGTCTGAAACTTTCCTCTGGAGTGTCTTCTCATTACAAATATCTTCCAGATACTATGTCCTGGGTTAGTCAGGAGGGGTCAAAATCTAGGAAGTGACCTATGCTACAGGAAGGGATATAACTTCCTTCCTGGGAGAGAGAGCCAGTAGCTAGGTAGTTTTAAGGATTGATGTGTAGGTGAACCAATTAAAAAGTTGATCCGCCTTCAAGAAAAAAAAAACATATATAAGCAGAGACCCTCTGAGCCTCTTCCTCTTTTGGCCTGCTGCTGTGTAGAGAGGAGCATCTCCTGCTTCTCTCCCTCGTAAGGCCCCCTCCTCCTTCTAAAGGAAAGGGGGGGGGAGGAAAGGAAGTTTAGGGTGGCTGTGCTGCTGCAGCCGGGCATGGGGGAGGAACCGACTGGAATTTTCAGCAGATACAGCTCAGTCGGTATGTCAGCTACACGAGACAGGGACAGGCCCCTGCTCCGGGCCAGGCAAGGACCGGGCTGGACTCCATCCAGCTTGGGCCAGGCCCTGCCCTGTCACCCTGGGCCCAGATGGCCCAACCAGGCTGAGCCAGCTTCACAGAGCCAGGCCACAGAGACTCTGAGAGCTTCTGCCATCCAGCTCGGACCTGTTCAAAGAGCCCGGCAGGAAGCACGTGATCGTCACACTGCCAGAGAGAGAGAGAGATTAACTTTATTCATGCCTGGACTAAACTTACAGACACCCATCCTTCCTTGCAGAGAGAGAGAGGAACGAGTGAGGACATCTACATAAATGCAGCATAGAGACTGCAGTCAGTGAGGAAAGCAGAACTGATGCCTAGAGGGAGGTGTATGAGAAGTGCTTTGAAAGTGAAGCTGAAAATTCTTTTGGAGAGCCATAGTTGGGGACTGAGCTAATAAATTCCCTGTAATATATGAAGGCATAGTCCAAAAGGGGGATGTGAGGTTCTAATTGCAGCCAGTGTACTGAAATACCTGGGTAAAGACAAGTAAGTGTTGAAAAAGTACAGCCTGATGAAAAGCTTGAACCAAGAGAGAGGAGAGGCTGTGACCCAGAGCCCTGGTCCCGGGGAGAATGCCAAAGGACCTGTGTTGTCAGGAGAACCTGTGTTGCTAAGCACAGAAGAAGGGATTTTCTTTGTTGCTGCAATTGAACTGGGCATCCTTAAAACAGGTACCCTGTGGACTGTTCATAACCCACCATAGTGGCTGTGGGAAGGCTACTGGTGTGGGAGGGATCCACCATTAAGCTGATCTTTCTTCTGGGCGGTGGCTGATGGTGAGGCAGAAGACCCATAAAAACTGTATTTTTCTTACAGAAAATCCATGGTGTAAACAAAAGAGATTTCTCTCCCTAAATGAACTGAGAGTTATTTCTGAGATGGTAAACTGACTGGAGTTCGAAGTGTTGTCTTTTGTGTTCTGTCAGGGAGAAAGAAATAGAGAGGTGGGAGAAAGGAGGGGTGGTCTAAAGAGTTTGTCCTGGTTTTTTTCTTGTTTTTTTTTTTTTCCCCTCTGTCTTAGGTATATTAAACTTTCTTTATACTTTATAAAGTTTGAGCCTGCTTTGCCTACTCCTAATCCTCATCTCATAGCAAACATCAGGTAAATTTGGGTAAGTGTGCTGGCATTTGGCCAGAACCTTGAATAGGTGAACTGGAACCACTACATACTACCACACTGTGAGAGGGATCAGAATATTTGAGATTTCACTAGAAGACTAACCAAAGCTGTCTCAAAACCCTGCATCCTCCCACACCAAACTATAGTGTATTCAATTGCTTTCCTCCCTTATGCAGCCCTGGCCACTCAGTCTTACCTCTTATCCAGTTTCCCATCCCACACCACTTGGACCCACTACTTCTACCTCCACTACTCTTCTCAGCAGACCTTTTCCTCCACACATTTCTTACTTAACAGTACCTAAAACTATTTCAGGTCTTCTGTTTATTCTGTTGCCACTTAACGTGCACATTCATGTGTATCCTTCTGTGCCTCCCTGGCTCTCATTAATTACAATTTAAAAAAAAAGAAAGTCACAGGACTGGATTTTACCAGGTTGTAACAACATTAGAAGGGGATAGCAATTGAGCAACTTGTAGTGGTTCCAGGACACAACTCTACACAAACCAACGAAAATACAAAGCAAAAATAATCTCAAACACTGGTTTTCCATCTCTCCCCTCTCCATTCCTGTGTTGTTCATCCAAAGCCCTCACCATATGGGATTCAGGTGAGATGCTGCCATCTCCTGCAGGCAGAGGTAAAAACTGTAGCTCAGGAAGGAAATATGAGGTTGGCAGCATCAGGCAGCTGTGTCTCTGAACAGCTGCTGTTTCCAGCAGACACATGCCACAAGCCTGGAGGGGAAGATGTGGCCAAGGACAAGCACATGGAGGCTTTTCAGAGATACTCTGAGGCAGCAGGGTCCACACAACATGGAACCAAGGACCAACCAAAACACAGAATGAGGAGGAGAAAAAAAGAGGAAGACAAAGGATGAGAGGAAATCATTGCTTTATTATTCATGTTTCCTATAATCTCGCCAGCTTCAGAATGTCTTCTGTGAATAATTTATACATGGCTTCTCCAATAGACTGTGAATAATTGATGTTCGTTTTCTTCAGCCATTATTTCCCAATGTGTTACCAGGAACCAGACTGCATCTTAATTAAAGAAAAAAAAAGTCTGTCTGGGCTGTTTAGGCTTGAAATGTGATCCTACTGAGACCTGATATATCTGGGGGAAGAGTACCTTCTGTGGAAGACCTTTGCATTTCTTAGGAATAAATAATTTTTCGTTTTATCCAAAAAAATAATTAAATAGAGCAAAGCTTTTTTTCAGTTTACCTCTTTTCCCCAGCTGGCCTGGCACATATGATACTTTTATTATCACTTTATTGCACCATTTGGACACTGAAAGGTATGGGTTTGGAATGGAAATAATCAATTCACAGCAGTGTGGTGTAGAGAGCAGGAAGGCAGAGATCTCCAAGAGCTTACGAAGCACATTTTCTACCAGGGTTTCAACAGCCATCCTAGAGGAGATGGCAGGAAACAGAGCCAGAGGTGAGTGAGCAGCTCTTCAGCCCCCACTGACTCCATGAGGAATATTTTGATTGCTCATCAACCGAAGTGGTTCTCGTGCCATTTCATGTTCTCTGCACACACACACAGTCCTTGCCTCTCATCCCTCTACCAAGCCATAACAAATCTCAAGGTCTTGCCAGATGCTTCCCTATGGAAAGAGAAATTGGTGACTCAGAGCAATTTCTTTTTTACATTGTGTACACAAACAAGGTGAAGAATTCATCAAGACACTAAGGCCAACCTTTCCCTTCATAATTTCAGTACACACATCAACGTGTATTTCCCAGGAACTACATGTTTACTCCAGGAATTAAATTCTGAGGGTTCAGTGCAAACTCTTCAGCTTTTTAACTGTTTACCTATTTCGTTCTGAATCTGTGCTTCAAAAAGCCAGCAATGTGTCTTGGTCTGCAAAGAGAGTGTCTTGCTCATGCACTGAGTAAAAATTCTGGGAAAAATACTTGCAAAACTGGGGTATCTCTCAGGGTATCAATCCATGTGGAAATGCCATGGCAAAGTGTAGCCTCAAGCCTCAGCCCAGGTGAGAAACATAATACCATCAGTAAGGCTCATATACCTGACTCGAGTTAGGAACGCAAATTAGCAGAGGCACTCTAAGAGGAACAGGAAAAAACATCTGCTCGAGTGCTTTGCTAAATCACAGCCTTTTAGTAGCAACTCTCAAACTGTGCTGTGCATGCCCCTGCTGGCTGAACAGCTTTGCTCCATGGCAGCCCTGCATTAATATATGTGTGCACACAAAATTTGCAGATGCCCACTGACTTCAGGGCATTTAGGAGCAGGCCCAGTTCTTACCTGCTTGGGATATCCAACTTTACCAAAGACTGAGAGAACATCAAACTCAAAACCTTCATTTCCATTTTCTGTTATGAAAGAAAAATGCTAAAACTCCTGCTGATCATTTAAATTGCTGTGAAGTGTTATAAAATGTACAGCCTTAAAAAGGTCATTTTCCCTAACTGAGTCTGCAATTAGCAGGAAGATCTGTATCTCCTCCTGTGGTATCCTGGGAGCAGATTACACAAGTTAGAATACATTCAACAAACACAGCTCAGCAGCAATAAATCAAGGTCAAATTTTGCTCTCAGACTCCAGTAAAGACCTTTGTAATTGAGGACAGTCTATTTTCTGAAGTTGGCGGAGCTTTTCACATTTGTCATTTGGTACAGGCTCACATAACTCACTTCAAAACTGAAGCACATTTCTGATTTCAAAGAATTTGCTCCCACCTTAGCAGCACCAGGTAAAGGTGCACTTTGCTAAGCAGAGCCACAGAATCACAGAATCATTAAGGTTGGAAAAGACCTCTAAAAGCATCAAGTCCAACCATTAACCCAAGAGTGCCAACTCTACCACTAAACCATGTCCCCAAGTGCCACATCTACAGGGTTTTTGAACACTTGCAGGGATGGTGATTTCACCACCTCCCCAGGCAGCCTGTTCCAATAATTTGATCAAGTTCTTCCATATTATCAACATTTATTTTTTATCTCTTTTCTTAAGAAATCTCCCTGATTATAACTATAACTGGGATTTGGATGCTGACTATAATAATGACCCTACCAGCACTTTTCCTCTTGAACACAGCAAATCCAACTCCTGTAAAAATGCTCTATTATTCTCACTATAATTTCTTTATTATGCACATAGCACTACTAAATTGAGCAGAGATAAGGTACAACCTATTCTTGTCTAGGACAGTAAAAAATAACTAATATTCTGTGGAATAGGAGAGTTAATATTTTAGAATAATATGAGGTCAAAATGGGCACCCTTTAAGCTCTTTTTGGGCAAAAATTCTGCTGAGATGAGCATATCAGTGCACCTGGGCACACTCTGAACCAGAGTATGGTCTGTATTTGGAGGAGGGGAAGGGAGGGAGGGAGGGAGGGAGGGAGGGAGGGAGGGAGGGAAGGAAGGAAGGAAGGAAGGAAGGAAGGAAGGAAGGAAGGAAGGAAGGCAGGCTCCAAATGCAGACTCTGGAGTGTAAAACATGCAGCATATGGTCAGGCTGCCAGAAGAGCCTGACGGTGGCCACAGGAACAGAGTGCAGTGCAGTGTCAGCAGGAGCACCGTGCCAAGTGCTGCTCCCACGGCCAAATCCCAAAAAGTCCCCATTAGACACTGCCTACAGCCCCACACCAAAACAAAGGGCTCCCAGAGATCACAGCCATAAGGAGATGCAGGCAAGGGCTTAGCCCTAAAGCAAACTGCTCACTTGGACTGCCATCAATATTTTCCATTTAAAAAGCCAAGCAACTGCCCTAATGGCAGTGATCCTTATCAGCTAAATTCCCTTCCTGCTATCAGACTCATGAAGGGATCAGAGGGAGATCTGTGGTAATTAAAAATGAAGATCAAATTAGTAAAGCACATTCCCAGCTGTCAGGAGTGATTCAGAGGTCTGGATTCTGCTGAGGGAGACTCTCTGTCTGCCACCCCCACCTCCATGTATGTACCCGACCTCCAGAACAGTATTGGGAAGATGCCTGGAGGGGACATCTTAAATGGGAAGCAGAGGAGAGCCAGAGTAGCTCTAGGAGTAATAAACAATACCTCTTCCCTAGCCAAAATCTTTCTGGACTTTTAATGCATCTCTTCACAGGAACCCTTGCAACCATGATGTGGCAGCATCAAAAATGTGACTCAGTTCTGAACAAACAGAAAGCTGTTTCTGAGGAGAGAGGTGTCCAAGCAGACAGGTGTGGCCATGCCATGGCCTGTCCAGACCTAGCTCAGCCCCACAGAGTGACCACTGAGGTACCACACCACACTGAATGGGAAAAACACAGGCTGCAGGGCCTGAAAGTGGGGATGACTGCAGCCCCATAGAGTAAGGAGAACAGAAAAAAATAGAGGGGAGTGAAATACAGAACAGGGCTCCTTGTCCCAGTGCCTTGCAACTGCAGAGCTGCTACTGCAGTTTCCCTCACATATCTGGGTCACTGCATAGCAGGACCTCCTACAGCACCACAAACACCTCTCATGTGAGCCTCCTTCTTCCCTCTCACCCACAACCAACACGGGAGAGATGTGGAGGGCAGGAGGGTAGCAGGAGGGGAAGGTGGATCATTGTGGTGCTCTGTGCTCACGGCAAGAAAAAGGCATGAAAAACCTTCTTCTAGTAACTAGGACATAAAGCACTCAAAATATGACAGCCCTTTCTACTATGAGCCCCATGACTGTTTCTCAGACAACACTGTCTTCTCTGCAGGCAAACTTTGCTGATTAAGTTTCTGAAGACTCAAAAACAGGGTAGAATCCTGGCAGGTTTCAGAGCCTACAGCAGTTTCAGGGAATGTTGGGGCTGTGCTCAGCAGGACACAGTCAGCTGTGATTTGCAGGTCACTGTGTACTTCAAAATGCAGCAGGGCAGAGAGATATCCAACCTAATTTGAAATGGTTTCGTTCAAATGAAAAGCAGTAAAACACAACATCCTGAAAACGAGCACATCTCAAGACACTGACTGAGCTCTGGTGCCACTGTTCAATTGCTCCAGATATGGGAAGCACCTGAGCTAACACATTTTTAGCAATCTCAAGTGTCTTTCCACTCCACTGGAAGCCACAGTCTAGACATATTTACAGAGCAGGAGACATTTAACATATTTTTACACTGCCTTTCAAATTTCTAGTTCAGGCACAATTTAAAGAGAACAACTGCTGAGCATTTGGAAGAAGGAGAGGTTGGCACAGTATTCCCAGGATTCAAAATTAATGACAGCCTGCATGTCACTTCTCTGTTCAGGGAGCAGTGAAGATCAGTGGCAGATATTCTCAAGCAGCAGCATTTCTGAGTAGATGAAAACAACTGCAAACATTGTGAAGTCAGCAGTGAAGGCAGATGTGTTCCAAAAAAATCCACTTTCTCACACAGATTTCCCCCATATCCATTGTGTCCACTGAGGGATCTACAACCTCAAGAAGACAATAAAAAAAAAAGCCCTAAGAGCTCATGCTATAAAGTGCAACCCTCTCCTAAAAGCAGACGTAGTTGGCCACAGGGTACCTCAGGGCAAATAGATGCTGAACAAAACTTCTGAAGATAACAGACCTCTGGAAGGAGGAAACTGGAAGCTGGAAATTGTCCAGAGTGATTTTACTGTAGGCCCTGATTCTGCAGGTCGAAGGACTAAAGAGAGACCCAAGAGGACTCCAGGATTATACCAAATACCAAAATGAGCCCCAGTTCATATGTCCTGGCATAGGGCAGAACCTGTAAGATGTAGGAGAATCTGAATAAATTTGTAGAATGTCCAGAAAGACTCAGCTCAGAGGATATGGCACAGTTCTGGTATTTCTTGATAGACCTTGGGATAAAATAGCACCAGGCCTAAGAGAGACTGAAGGCATCTCAAGGAGTCATTAATGTGAGTTGTGGGCAACTCCTGGCCAAGCCTGAAGCACAAATATCACTCTGTACACAATCCACTACGAACATGAGTTGTAAAAGCCTCAGATACAGAACCTTTTGTTTTTGTTAGGCTGCAGAAATTCATGCTTTTAGTGTTAGATGTCCTTGGTCCAGCTTCTGTGATGTCAGATGAGACAGAAGCCACCAGCTTAGAGACTATGACAAGTAAGGAGATATCTGGCAGCATTTTCAACACAACTCATCACCAACAACAGACCCCCTTTTGCAAACTCTAGAGATTTGTAGGGCAGTCAATTTTCAAAAGCTGCCTCTCCCAGTTTATCTCACCCTCTGGAGAAAGAACTGTCAGCCAAACTCTATGCTGGTTAAAGTATTTTACAGTAAAAACCACCACGTAAACCAAGCTGAATGAGAAAGGTGTTCCCTACACATTCCTACAGCGACTGACTGCTGTTGACAGATTCGTGTTTTCAGGCTGAGAGATTGGTTGTTCTTTAAGCAAAAGGTGAAAGACTAAGAGATGAGAAAGCCTAAAATTACTTTTGCCATCAGAACATAGCCAGACAGCCCCTGAAGCCAGTTAATTTACTACAGACAGAAAAAAAAGATACAACTCCAAGAGCCCAGGGAGATGAGATCTGAGGGGTTCAGTAAAAAAGTCAAATATCTGATTGCTTCTCAAACCAGCTGAATTACCATGGGATTTAATAGTAACACTACAAGAAGGAGATGAGTTTTCCAGTGTATTTAACAGAATCCTGTATTTTTTGTGTATAATATCAGAGCCCCTCCTACTGGGAAAAGTTTTTACCTTGTCTAACAGGGGCCAGATCTTGAGAAGCCAGAGATTCATCTATTGTTATAAACCAGCTGAATTCTCACTGGAATTGATTTAAGACCAGAAACAGGCACAAACAATAGAAGATCAAGAGGAAAGTGAACCATTTGTCGAAACCTGTAGCAGAAAGTTGAGGATAGTGTAATGTTGCTGGACCTTAAAACATTTATCATAAGATTTAAGAAGAAATAATGTATGTCAGAAAGAAAACGAGTTATACCTATGTCCTCCAGGGTTCACCAAAGTGGTTGTGCAGCAGAAGAAATAAAACTATCTGCTCCTTCATAGTGCAGGCAGCAAAAAGTGATAGGCTTGAAGTATAACAAGGGAGATTCAACAGCAGAAAAATCTTTAACAGGAGGGAAAATGAAAAGAACAAAATATATGAGCAAATATCTGGAGAGCTTCTGGGCTCTTCATCACAAGAGGTGCCTGAAAACAGTCCAGCCAAACATCAGCCATGAATGACAGTCATTTCTGGAGGATGAATTTTGGGATCACCTGAGGTGCTCCTCAGGTCTATATTTCTGTAATTGAAAAACCACATCCTAGGGATATACAGAGAATCCACATTTAAAACCTTGGAAACTAAACCCAAATACCAGGAACAACACATTCTCAAATGATGCTTGCAAGCAGTCAGAAACCTTCCAGTGATCAACACTGCTACAGAAAACATTTATGTACCTCACACTGGAACATAAAGAAATGAAAATAAACCTTTAGAGGAGGAGAGTCAGAAATGAGTAAATCTGACCTCTGCTACAACAGAACTAAAAAGATTTTGGCATTGTTCATCCTGTTTGTCAGATACAATAATTTATACCCCCTGGTATAAATTACTGCTAGATTCTTTTGTGGGGAGAATTGCTAGAGCAAGGAAGTGTGATGGGAAAGAGCATTCAGACTGGGAAGCTACAAAACAGTGAGGGATGTGTTTGCAGAGCAGCAGTTTGTTTATATCCCCAGATGCAAAGTGTTTCAACATTAAAAAAAATGCAGAACCAACCAAGTGATATGAAAACACTCCAAGTTGCTAAAAAATAAATGCACAAATAAATATAAATCAGGAGCTTCATCGTAAAAATAACTCCAGCAAATAAGACATTTACCATTCCTTATGCATTCAGCTTACGAATTAGCTAAATAATGAAAGTAATGAGAATGTGGACACTATGCAAATATAGTTTGACCACTCCTGGTCACCATTTTGGCCAATACAGCTATAAATGAACTGGAGAGCAGTGCAGCTCAAGACAAGCAACCACATCTCTTCAGGGGGTGCTGTCATAGATGTGCCTCGTCTGTGAATCAGCATAAAAGGGTACCTGTAGCAGACAGTGACTTGCACAGACACACTGCAAAGACAACCCCTGCTCTACGTGTCCCGGAGACAGAAAGTTGTATTGGAGGGGAAGGACAACTCAGGGAAACTCAGGACATCAGTGACAGACCTAGGTAGCCCTATAAAGGTAAATAGCACAAAAAGCCAGTAATAGTCTGTAAAATGAAAAGTCACAACATACTGCATTCCTTCCCTCTCACGGGGTCAGGTAGTCCAGAGCACTCCACTGACGGATTCGGGACAGCCACCCTCCATCTGGAGCCACTGCTGTCGCACTCTGTGTACTCGAAGTGGTAATCTGTCTGCAAGCAATTACAAAGAGTTTCAGTTTCATCATAACATTTGCATATTAAGCTCATTAATCAAGACTGGGATTAGCAAACTCAGTTGTAATTAAACCAGAGAGGAAGTAGCTGGCATGGAACATACTGTGCAGCTTTGATGATTGCCGTGTATCATCACAGAGCAAGCACAGCTCTCATCAGATGCTGTGAGGCACAAATGCTGGGGCAGAATGTGGGATTTGCAAAAGCACTTGATAGACAGGATGCAGATTCCACTAGAATTTTTTTCCCAGTCTCTTAGAGCAGGATTGATTGAAAATTTCTGTCGATCACAGCATCTGATCTACAGCAGCCAACAAAGCTTCCTCTTTGATCAACGGAGCAAGCCATACTCAAAATACCAGTCATGTCATGACAGGCTGGATGTCTAAAATGGATGGAATGATTCCTTCTGCAAGTCCCTTTCCCTCTTTGTCACTTTCAGAGGAATCCCAGGCAAATTAGGGCAGATGAACCCAGTACTGGGATACCTCTGAAAATGTCATCCAGGGTCAGCTCTGAGGAGTACCTCAAGGCAGAGTGATGGTGTGAGGGGAGATCAGTCCCATGGTTTCTGACACTGAGATAAGCCCTGGGCAGACTCAGTGAAAAACAGTAAGAAACTTCCTAGCACTAACTAGGAAAGAATATTAGCTATTTGTCTTATTAACAGTATTGATTCAGATCCCACATAAAATCTAGACTCACATTTAATTACATTTTTAGTTTTGTGTTTATAGCTCCTGTTTTCAAATTCATAGGCCAGACATTTGTGATTAAAATAAACCTCAGCAACATCTCATTCTTCAACCAGTTTGGGTGGAGCTGGCAGAAATGGTGAATAACTTTCTTTAGAGTGAACAGACCTATGTTCAAATGTCATGCCCTAGCAAGCTCCGTGAGATGGCACCATACAGGCAAGGCCACCTCCAGTGCCCTCTGCATTCAAAAAAGGTAAAGCATTGGCCATGTGCCTATAGACGCCTGTTGCACAGGGAACAAGGAAATAACACATCCTAGAAACACTTCTTTCTCCCCACTGGCTACAGAGGGAAACCAGACAGTTAATTTGGATGGAGTCTTCTCCATTTCCTCAGGGGAACCCCACCTCCAATCCTGCACGTCCCTTCCTGACCCATAAAAATACCACCAAAAAGCATGGTCCCAAGGAAAATTTAGCCACAGGTTCGATATTTATGAAGCTTTGGGGCAGCCTGGTGTGGTGATCCATGAAATCTGGTTGGCTCCTTTCAGTTTGTCTGTCTTCTGCTGGCAGAAGTGGCCATGGACCATGGAGGGAAGGCAGTGGCCATGTCTGCAGCCCAAGGCACAAGCCCAAGAGCTCCTTTGTTGGTGCAGCTCACTCCCATTACAGCAAATCCCACCCAAAAGGCAGCAGAAATCTGCCTTCCTGCCATGACTGCAGACATCAGGCCCTAATTCAGCTGCCCAAGGAGGAGCTACTCTGTGCACACAGGGATTATTTTGGGGGCAATCTTCTCCTGCTCCTTTCCTTGCAGCTGACATTGTACATGATGGAGCAGAAGAAGGAGCATCAGGTGGATAAGAGTTGATCCATGCTGGCTCTGATATAAATTAGTTAATTCCTGCAAATATTCAGCTAACTCACATGGAGAAGACTTGCAATTCTCATTTATTTGTAGAAAAACAAACAATACTGAGTTTAATACTTCTCCTACTGTTACCATAGCTCTCCAGAGATATTCAGATGTTAATAAAGTTCTACCTGAACATCATTAAAGCCTTTCCTATTTTGCATCCAGGTGCAAATAATAATCTGATTTCTCTGAAATTAATATTTTCATAGCTGAATAATTATCTTTGTAGTTCAGTCGATTGTTTGGAAACCTAACTCACAGCACAGTGGAAAGGAAAACTATTTGTCTCAAAAAAACCAAGCCCAGATCAACACATAAAATATTATATAACCCATTCCCAACTCTACAAATATACTCAATTATAATACATATTTTCTCCCTTTCATCTCATTATGCAATCTTTCAGGAATACATTAAAAATTTTTTTAAAAGACCTGAATCATCTTGGTATGAAATCTGCCTATAAGGCAACCAGAATACATAAATGTAATAGATCCATCTACTAGTTCATATGACATAAGAAAAATATGTATCTATTGAAATAAATATGCAAGACTGGAGTGAAGCAAAGAAAAGGATATTGAAGTGCTCTGATTCTGACTCACTTTCAGATCCATTTTCTATTTAATATCAGGTTAAAAAAATTACAGAGAGCAGTTTGGTGTCAACAGTCCAGGTTGCTCTCATAGCCACCCTCTGACAGCACACTTCAGTGATGTTGAGCCAGCAGTGCAATCCTTCTGCAGCCAGAGCGGGTCCCAAAAGTGGGGCAGCTGTGAGGGACACATCATGCAGTGCAGAAACATCCCCTCTAACAGCTGGATAACTGTCAGCTATCAACAGGGATACAAAACTCAGGATACTAACAAAAATTATAAACAATAAAAGGCTTTTGCTCTCCTTCCATGTTCAGGCAGATGAGTCAAGTTTCCATCCCTCCACAAAAACCTCTCCAGCTTTAATCAGTCAGGTGAGGTTTCTGAAGAGATGGGCCCAACACATATCCTGCCCTCTGACCACCCCATCCCTGTGTGCAGCTGTGTCCATAGAGGAGTCACAAGGCTCACAAAGTTTGTACAGCAGAACAAGAGTTCTGTGTGGTCTCTTTCCATTGCTTTTCCCTGTACTGTGCTCAGTTTCCTTGTGGAAGTGTGGTTGGGGTGGGGTTTTTTGTTCATTTGCTTTCTATCTGACCTTCAACTCAGCTTTACATCTGTAAACATCTCTATGGAGACGGCTTGTCCATAAGTGTCCATGTTTGTCTGATAAGTGAGTGTATTGAAGACTCTTCAAATTAACTTTTTCCTTTGGTCACACACACATGCATAGCTCCAAAAATCTCTGCCAGCTACCAGTGCTACTGTCTTAGAATCAGAGAACCATAGAATCACAGAATGGTCTGGGCTGGAACGTTAAAGATAATCTAGTTCCAACCCTCCTGCAAAGAATATGCAAAAAAAATTTCCCAGAGAAACTGTAGATGCCCCATCCATGGAAGTGTTTGAGGCCAGGTTGGATGGGGCTCTGAGCAACCTGGGATGGTGGAAGATGTCCCTGCCCATGGCAGAGGGTTTGGCACGAGATCTTTAAGGTCCCTTCCCAACTCAAGCCATTCTGTGATTCTATGATTCTGTGAAACAAACACTAAGGGCCCATCTTTTATAACCAGAATACATTTGTGCTGCATCACAGGCACAGCAGCAGCTCACAACTTCAGCTTTGAATTAACCAGTGTGGCTGCTTATGGTGGGTGAATGTCACTGCAGAGAGCTGTGGGTCAGCTGCACAATCCAGCACCTCAAGCTAGTTTAGCAGCCATGGTGATGTCCTCAGCCCCCAGTGCAGCTCAGGTCCATCCCCATGAGCTGGAAGCACACCTTGGCTGCAGCACTCACACCTTCCATCACACACAGTGTTTGCAGGCACTGGAAATTGCCCATTAATGCTGCTTCCTGGGCTCAGCACTTATAATCTGCCTCAGGAATTTGAACTTCCAAATATAGAAGGCTGACCATGGAGCCACCTCAGCACCATGGGACACTTACAACACCTTTGTTTCTCATGGAAAAATGCCATTGCATTATGTTGGGATTTCTTCACAGAATCACAGAATGGCTTATATTGAAAGGAACATTTAAAGACTGTCTACTTCCAACCCTGTGACAGAAAAATTTCTTCACCCACCAGTTCTCTGAAATGAATTTCATGGCAAATACATTGCCAGATGTTATGTGTTGCCAGCTACTACTCTGGCTTTGCTTTCAATGTTTTTTCCCACAATCATCCACTCATACAGTATCTTTACATTTGGCCACAGACCTATTTTAACTGTAATTCTGACTCTGCTCTATTACTTTTCTGCACTTGGCTTTCACCTTCTAAATATGTTCCTCCCCCAGTTCAGCTGCAATTTCCTATAACATTTCCTATTTTATTGATCATAATTCCTAGGGTTCGGCAAAACTGGTTTGAATTTCAGACCCAAAGAGGAAGTTTCCATTGGAAAGTGTCTCTCAGGAAAAAGTTAAAATCCCATGTAGGGTTAAACTTGGAAAAAATGCAATTTTCTAAATGGAAAATTGATGCTGTTCCAAGAAACTGCTCAGGATCAATGTGTAGTCCTCAGCATTAAATTTCAAATGAAAGGTTAATGGTAACCTGAAAAATGCTACCAAAAATAGGCATCTGCATTTTCTTTACCCTGTGCTGAATTTTGCTTTATTATTCTTGGAGAATTAGTGAAATCACATCAGCAGTACCATGCAAAGCTGTAATGAGAAACTCTCTGACCTACACATGCTCTCTTTGAAGGACACTGTGCACAAAACAGAAGCCCTTGTGCATAGACATGATGTCAAAGAGATGGTGCACTGGTCACAGCTTTGCCAGGGGGAGGAAAACACGACAGAATTTTTCCAGCATCCTGTGCTCAAAACCCATCAATACAGGATCGATGGTGTGGGTCTGGCACCCTCACACACATCCTGTGCAAAGCTCCAGCAGAGATCTCCTGGCTCCCTGGGGCACCCACACCTCCTGCCCTGCAGCCCTTCCCCAGCTCCCAGCCCACCAGGAGCTGGCTGAGCAACACTTCAGCAAGGTGTGTCATGTCCGTCCTCCCCCCCCCCCTCCCCCCCTCCCGTGTCCCCTGCAGCTCCACTGCCCCTTCTCATACAATTCTTGTCTTTACTCTAAGTGGTACCAAGTGGTCCCCCTTGCCCAGCTCCCCAGACCCAGTGCATGTAATGTTAGATGTTTCCAGACCTCTACATCTGAGCTGGACATCTCACAGTCCTCCACAACAGTTGACTGACACAGGCATTTCAAGGGCACAGGGCACAGATCCTCTGCCTTAAAGTAAATGCCTGTTTCAGGGCATTTCTGAAACTCTACAAGAATTGTTTTTCTCTCCACTGACTGGACAGCTTTCTTCCAGACAACCCCCATAGCAATGAGCTTTCTCCATGACAAAGAGCAACACCCTCTTCAATGCCTTTCCTATTTCTCTGCACCAATTTCTTCATTCCTGCCTTTCACAAAGATGGGAGATGCCTTGCACTCCACTTAATTAGAACCAAAGAGCAGAGAGGACACAAGCCCTTACAACCAGTTCCCAATGCACTGAACACTCAGTCTGGGCAGAAAACACTGGATGAAGCCCAGGAGCAATGAGCATTTACCATATCTGGTATGAAACACAATAGCAAAAGGCTACTGCAATTTAACAGCTTGCTCTACTCCTGTTGTTTTCCAACCACAGACACACAGACATAACCGAGCCAAATAAAAACAAAACAAAACAAAACAAAACAAAAAAAAAACACCAAAAAAAAAAAAAAGGGAAAAAACTCTTCTATGCTATCTGGCCAATATTACCAACCAACAACTCTCAAGAGGTTTGACACTTACTCCTTCCCTGAACATGAACTTCTTGTTCCACTGATACTTTTGCTTAACCCGATTAACTGCACACAATGCTATTAAAAGATATTGCTTGCCAAAAGGGGCATCCATAATCTTTACAGACCTCTGTGCTGTCTATATTTACATGTACAATAGGGATTAGCTGCACATTTATTAAAAAAAACCTCAACCCTCCTCACAAATAAAAGCCTCTTTTAAGGAAAGAATGACTACAGGCAGAGATAAGAAGGGAACCCTGCCTCACTGAGCACTGCTGTGATTCCCCCCAGACTAATCTCAATGAAAATGAGTCAACATTTTTGCTTCCCTGCTACACCAAGAAATGTCACCCCAAAAGACAGCAGATGCAGAGACACAGCATTCTCCCTGCGTGGCTGTTTCCCATGTTTGGCATCCACAGCGTTCGCACACTCAGGGACTACGCTTTCAACACTTTGAGACTACTCCAGAGCTTTCAAGGGCTGCTTATCAGTCACTTCTAATTCAGGCTTTGAAAAGGAGAAGCAAGTTCCCATTTCTTGTTCGTTTTGAGCTTCTAGCCCTTCCTCCTCTTTTACCACGCTCATTATTTGTGAATATATTCCAAATATCCCTGCTGCCCCTCTGTGCTCCTATCACCCCAGCCCATGAGGAAGCAGCAGACCCTTGTGTCAGCAGGGCTGTCACATCACTCCTCCAGACCTAATGCCCAGCTCTACACTTCTCCCCAGCATGAGCACATTCCACTTTAATCTCCTTTAAAATTACTTATATCAGTGATTTTCAGCTGAAAACTTGAGCCAGGCTTTCAATAATTCCTAAATCCCGAAATTCTTAAAGACATTTATGTGTATTCTGCCACATTTATCTTTTCTGGACCCCTAATTCATTTGAGGCTTTTTTGTCAGTGAGAATCCCAGCCCTAATTGCATTACTTAGAACTTCACAAGGCAGCTGCATATATTCAGACTTTCTCAAAATCAGGCTATTTGCATCTTGAATCTAATTCAAGCACCAGGTTTCAACCACCAGAAGCTGAGGTTGGAACACTGCCAAAGCCATCTGCAAATTAAAGATGAACTGAAGTGGTTTACTGAATGAAAGCCAGAATTCAGCAAAAATATATCATCAATATTTGCAAGAAATCAGAATAAATGACATTTTACTAAGTTTTTGTGTAACCTATTTAAACGTAAACCAGAATACTAAGCCAAATGTGTTCAAATAAATGTCCAGTCCTAGGCCAGTGAGCAGAGTGACCTGCAGTGGACAGATATCTGCAGAATGATGGGTGAAGTTCAGAGAGCCATGAGCAGCTCTGTCAGCAGGAGGAAGACAGAGACAACCCTCAGCAATGTTTAAAAACAACAACTGATAAAATACTGTTTGGATGAATATTGTGTCCCACTGGAAATGAAAAAGGCATTGAGCTCTCATAATAACCAGGTGAAAGGACTTCCTTTGCTCTTGGTGAACCTGCTGCAGCATAGGATGATGATCACTAGAGAGATAACCAGGAGGTGGTTCCAGCACATTCCAGATGTTCAGAGTAGGACACTGAACTGCATCTGTTCTCCCTCCATAGCTGCAGAGTTTGTACAGACTCATTTCCACACAAACATCTGAGGTTAGGTGGGACAAGTCCTTGCTATTCCTTCCTTCTGCACCCAGCTGTGACCTGCTGGGCTGCCACTGACATTTTGAATGTGTTGGTGCAGCCTCTGAACAGCTTCCAGTCCACCTCTGAACTAAGCCTCCCAGAGATGCTCGTCATAGAAATCATGTGCTATTTACTTTATCTGGGTTTTAAATTAAAAGATTGCAGGGTTAGAAGGGCATTTCAGAAGC
Organism: Eopsaltria australis; assembly: GCA_034509425.1. Lineage (NCBI taxonomy): Eukaryota > Metazoa > Chordata > Aves > Passeriformes > Petroicidae > Eopsaltria > Eopsaltria australis. The sequence continues at coordinate 34,657 of JAVTVJ010002550.1, forward strand.
CATTTAGTCCATGTTCTTGCCCCCCACACCTAAACCATTCCTGACAGAAGTTTGCCTAACCTTTTAGAACCCTCCCAGTGACGGATATTGCCCAGCTCTGCAGGGTGAAGCTCACGGTTACTGGCTCGATAAAATGATGCTAATGCACTCAGACCATTCATCAGGCAGCTAATGAAGCAGATATCATCAGCAAGGGAGCTGAGCAGAAGAGCTGGGAGAAATACGTGGGGGTGAAGGGTTTATGTGTTGAAAAGCACAGCCCAAAAGATTCCATTTCAGCATATAAAGAGATTCAGAGAGCACGGCTGGCCCCAAAGGCTGGCTGCGTCCTTCCAAGAAATTGCATTTACTACGCTGTACATTTATATGTATTTATTACATGATTTGTTGAAGATAGTTTCTTAAGCACAGTGCATTCCCATGTAACACAACATCAACTGAAGAAACTACAGGGCTGTATTCTGAACAGTTCTCTTGGCTGTCAGGCACCTTCACTCTGACTGGAATCAGTGGAGATTTCTCCAGCCTCACAGGGCACCAGTCAGGTCAGAGACTGTCATCTTCCAGCAGAGATGGTGATTTCTCACTCTGACACTTCTTCAGCCTTTGCCAAATCCCTTTCAGCAGCAGTCTAGTAATGGCTAGGAGAGTTTTATTATCATTATCTTATTTTTCCTTTCAAGGACCATTTTCAGTCTGAAAAGGTCAGGTCAGCCAGCAGCCATTTGACAATGAGCAATTTATTTTTCTTTTAAATAAAACTTCACAAAAAAGCTATGTGCAGCCCAACCCCAGCCCTCTTTGAAAGTGTCTGGGATTATTTATTTTTGCAACCTGCAGAAACAAGTAGCCTCTGGTAAAACACTGTCTCTTTCATCCAGGGCCTTATCTGTTGCCCAGTTAAGTCAATAAAAGATATCCATTCCAAAGGATAACAGGATGAGCCACAGTCAGCCAGCTCATGTACTCATCACCCTGATGTTGTTTAAATAACAGGTGATGGTCATTGTCATCATTGCAAGTGAAGCTCTAGAGAAAGCACAGACCTTTTTCTACCTTTTAAAATAATCCCATTGAATTTCATGGAAGGAGATACCAAATAGAGAATTCTACAGTACAAAATGGCCCTCGAAAAGATTCTTTTCAGCCAGACAAACTGCATTTGCAGAGGCATCTCCAGCGATGGCTTAATAAGCTAATAAATATTGAGCACTTTGCCGGCCCCAAACCATGTTTTTCTCTTCCCTTGTGTCAGCACTACATCTAAAAAGAATCTGATCCATCATAAAGTCATTTTTTCTCCTTGTTTTTAGCAGAACAGCTCCCTGCACACTGTGTCAGCACTGCTGAGGACAAAGGAAAGAGTGGCAATGGGTGGCCAAGGCAGAAAGATGGACAGAGGAAGAAAAACATTTTCAGTCAGGGCCAGGACTGACCTATTGGTCACACAGACTTAGACTGGATTAAATTGATGGCAAAAGCACTCCTTGATCCTGATGTCTCCTTTCCCAGCTTCCACAGCTGTATTATTCAAGGGTTTGAGTCTCTCAGGCATCACAGAACATTTTAATGAATATGGAAATTAACACAGTCTCTAGGGATACACATCTCCAAAGCCACTCAACAGAATTTCCAAATGCATATTCTGGTTCTTAGCAACAAAGCCTTACAAATCTTCATCAAAGAGAGACTTTTTAATGCCAGTCAGACCATAGAAAATGGAGAGTTAAGAGAATAAACTTTGTGCTTTAACTGCATCTTTGGTGAAATGCTGATTTCTGTTTTAAAACTTCCTACCCCTGGTTTACAAAAAGCAGCTTGCAGGAAAGCCATCAGGAAGAAATTCAGACATGATGATACACGTTTGCACTGTATCTTAAAACCTAAAATATTATTTTCCTAAAGGAGAAAGCAGGAGTTAAACCTCCCACCCTGCTCCATTGTCCTCCCATAGCTTGACTTGGGTAATTTGGAGATGAGGGAGTGAGGGCTGTAACACATCTCAGATAAAGCACGAGATGGATGCAGCAAATGGCACCTGATGTCAGGAGACATCAAATCCTTTGGCAAACAGGGTTGCGTCTCTTTTACAGTGCACGGGCAAGTTATCATGGGCCAGAGGCATAAGTCCCACTCCTTCATCAACTGCTGGCTTGTTTGTGGAGTCTCAGAGAAGTCTTCACTCACCTGCCTTACAAGTATAATCTCATTTGGCACACCTGGAGATGATGCATTCCTCTGCAAATTATTCTGGGAACCAGACCACTTGTTATTGTCTTACCTAGTGCCAAATACTGAAACAGGTCAGGAGTGGAATCCAGAAGCTGAGTCCTTAAACAGATAATACTGCCTTATCTACAGGCAAAGAACAAAACCACAAAACAGATCTGAATTTACTAATGCAATTCCACAGCATTTTGCCCACTGCCTGCATGGCTTCAGGGAAATGAAAAGCTTGGAGCACTTATTTTCTTTACATTTAAGACTCTGTAATAGGCCAGTTACAAGTGCCAAAAAGAGGACACTTCTGCCAGAAGAGAGCTTGTAAAAACAGCAGCTTAATATCCTGTTCTGTATCTCTGGCAGAGATAAGAGCCACCAAAAGCACCTACCAGAAAGAGGGCATAAGATGTGAAATGGTATGGCACAGAAAACAGAAGTTTCCTACTCTAGTTCCCTACCAACGCATCCCTATCATTATCTATCACAAGAAGTCTCATCCCTGGGCTGAAGGGATACTCCCTGCAAGCATTTGCTTTTGGGTTCCACTGCTTAGAACTATGAAAAACAGTGCTGGTAAATATCTTTGGAGTAGGCTGGATTTAGAATAGGATGCCAATCAACTAAGAGCAGTTCCAGCATCAGGAAAAACATTTCAAGTCACCTCTCAGGTGGGAGCTGCTGCCAAGACTGGATTGAGGAGTTCCACCTCATCAGAAGACTTTTTATATATCCATCCCTGTATCTCCTAAAACACCACCAAACCTTTCAGTTGAAAGTTTAAAAGTTAACTGTCTCAAGGGTAACACAACTTTCTCAGGTCACAAATAAATTTAAATGATGGTATAAAACTGCCTGGCGTGTTTCCAACAGCAAGGATAGAAGAGAAATGAGAGAGACATGTCCAATATCCCCATGATTCCGCTGGGAGGAGAATCTGCTAGACGTGATCAATTAATTCATTGTAATGAAGAGCACTGTAACCTGCTATCAATCATTTTTGTCCTGTGCTTTGTATCACATGGATTTCTAATATATGCACATGCCAGGGGACTTGAAGGAATATTACTCAGTGAGTCTTTCAACCGGCTTTTTTAACTACAAATCATGCGATTATTTGTTAACAAGTCGGGGATGTGTTAACGATCTGATGACATTTCATTTATGACTCTCGTCTAGGTAAAGCCTCCAAGGTGCACTAAATACAAACAAAAAAACCCAGTCACCTTTAACGAGTGTGTGGGCACGTTCACATCTGCCTGTGCATTTTTGTATGCACACACAGCCACTCACACAAGGATAATTCTGTCATCATTTAACCCACAGGCTCCATCTCCCCTAGCTGATAAAATTTGGTACAGCTCTGCTGCCTGCAGAGCCACACTGATTTACACCCACAGAGACTCCAGCTTCTTGTTTATCTTTCAACAGAATGACAAAAAGTTGTTATATTAACACACAGGTCTTGGGTGAAGTTTAGGATATTTGACCACTGCTCCATGAGACCCCCTGATGGTGCAGCCAAAGCCAAAAGACCTTATCTCTGCTCTCAAACCCTTCCAGCAATGACAGCTAATTAGGTGCTGCAGAATTCACTTTCATCTTCCACCTGTGTGCTAGTGGTGACTAACTGCATTCACAGAATGAATCAGTTCTCAATTCCAAGCACACCAGTAAATCCTAGCATGGATCAGGATGAGGAGATGCTGTAAGAATGGGATTGACCTCACCAGGACACACATGGCAAGGATGACAGAGCAGAGGCTTGCTGTGTTTCCCCATGTTTGAATAAAAAATTGCACTGAGAAAGAGCTCCTTTCATGATGCAGGTGGAGCACTGGGCACAAACACTGCTCCCTTCCAGGGTCCTACCATGGCTCCTCAGTGTCTGTGGCATGGGCACATCAAGGCAGTGCCCAGTGCTCTGAAGGAAGACTGTAGCCAACCTCTGCCTTCTCTGCTTGCTAACACCCACTGAAACCTCGTGGCTAAATCCACGGCTGGATTTCCTCATGGGATTTGAAAAACCCATTTCTTTATCCCCTCCCTCCCCAGATGCTTTTAAGTTGTGTTACATATTGCTGAAGTGCTGGTGCTCTAGGAGGAATATTAACATCAAATGTAAATATAGGCATTACAACTAAAGCCATCTGTTCCTTTCTGTTGATTACAAATCTATTCTCCTTACCCAGTGCTACTCCAGCCTTGTGATCCCTCCTGCAGCCTCTGTCTGTGTGGCACCCCAACAAACATACAAATACACAAACTCTACTCCAATTAACCTCTACACAGGTTTAGATCAGCCACAAGGGATTGTCAGGAGCAAGGAAAAAAGCATCTAGAGCTGGGTAGAAAATATCCTGGTGGACACTGAGAGGGAAACACATCATGGGGGCAATGCAGCTGCTCATTCACAGCACCATGACTGCTTCAGTGCTTCACCTCAGCTGCTGGAGATGAACATGTGGCTCTGGTAAGATAAAAATCACACTTCAGGAAAAGCACATGCTGCTCTGAATCAGAGCAGTTGCCAGCAGACCACCCTAACCTGGCCTGAGACAAGAGCAGGTCTTTGCAGAATGGATGGGATAGAGATGTCCCAGAAATACAGGAGGAACAATATATAACTTGGGACAAAGCATAAAGGCATTCAGACCCACATGATAAACCAGGAATATCCAAAGGCTCTTCCCTTTCCTTTAAGGACTGTGACCTAAAGCTCCAGCTAAAACAGCTGCAGGAATATGTCCCCACAAGCTCCACATAATTGCTTTCCTCCTTTTCATTACTTCTATTTTCTATTTCCATGTAAAACTCCCATGGGGAAAGGTCACAAAATATTTGGATGGAAATACTCTTCAGCAAGTGGAGCAGGAAACACAGTTTACAACCCTTTTCCTGAGGCAATGACAACCCTCTTCCCTCTCTCGTGACATCAGAGATTCCAATGGGAATTTTCCTTGTGTCCCTGCCAAGCCAGCTCAGGCTGATCCTTCCAGCAGGGAGCAGATGCCAGACTCCCCTCTTGTCCCAGTCCCCTTGGCCAGCCCTCGGGATGGCTGCTGGGGCTGGAGCTGCTCCAGGCTGTAACAATAGCTCAGGAAAGCTCTTTGCCCCCTCAGTTCTGTTCCAGGTAGCGTGGAGAACCGGAGCCAAAACCCAGCAAACAGAAGTTCAATCAATTGAGGCTCAAAATAGAAACAAGACCGTGCTGACCGCCACAACAGAGCACAGAAAGGGCTGCCCAGGCTTGAGTGCACACACAGCTAAAAGAGGTGTTGTGTCTGTTCCTGGAGCTGCAGGATTTGCAAATGACTCCCTCCGAGTTTATAAGCATTTTCATTGCGTAAGGAAGTAAATAATCAGGGATTTAGAGAACAGAAGGCTTAGGCTTGCTGCACTGCTCCAAGACAGATCCCCAGTCAGGCTCCACATCCTTGCCATGCAGCTGGGGAGGGAGCTGCACGCTCTAACAACAAAATGTACAAGAACCAACCACAATCATCAAAGGCAAAATTCAAATCATGTCTGAAATTACAAGAATAGAACAAGCATATGCCTCTCCCCAAAGCTGGAGCATCACCTGAGGCCAGTGTATGAGGGAAGACTACTCCCTTCTCAAGTCAGTCTCCATTAAGCAAAAGTTTTCTCAGCATGCTGCAAGTTCAGCACATGAGCTCTGGACCAGCTGACATTCACTAAGCTTGCTGCAAATTCATGTCCAAAGCAGGATCTGTCTGCAGGGGTTCATATTCCTGCCCTAATTGAAAAATTTGAAATTCTGAGGTAGTGGTGACACCCAGTGAAATGGGTGAGAACAGCCCTGATGTCCATATGTGCTCTGTAGTGCTCTTCTCAGCTCTAGATCTAAAACCTGAAATCAGTGTCTATAAAAAATCCTCTAATTCAGTGTTTAGCTTACATCTGCTTCCTTATGACACAGAACACTGAAGCACAGCTTGGGCACTCTCATGATTTTATTCTCAGAGCATCTTTCCAACACAGAATCACAAAATTGTTTGGATTGGAAGCGACCTTAAAAATCATCTAGTTCCAACTTCCCTGCCACGGGCAGGGATGCCACACACTAGGCCAGGCTGCTCAAAGCCCCATCCCACCTGGCCTTGGACACTTTCAGAGAAGACAAGTGTTCTTATCCCAAATGTAATTCTGCCCAGGAGCTAAGAGTCAGGACATTTAGGTCCTTATTTGTAAAAGCTTTGCTTCTATCCAGGCATCTGTTACAACAGCAGCTGGGCTCTTCACCAGCTTGGAATCATGCCCCAAGTGCTGTGGCAAATGGCACACAAGAAAATCAAACGCAGGTCTCCTGAGGGTCAAAAGACTGGATCAAACTCTTCCTTAAGAGCTTTCTAAATCTGTAGTGTTGATCCTGTCTAAGGGACTGCTGGAAGGGAGTTGCTTTTGTCGTGGGAGGAAATCTTGCAGCAGCCCTCGCCACGGCAATTCCAAAGAGCACTTCTGCAGAGCTCCTAAAAGCAGCAAAATAGGAACATTTAGCCCCACTTGCATCATTCTGCAAAGCTTTCTTGATAAGCCATCTGTTTTCTTGCCAAGGAAAGCTCATCACATAAAGTCAGGGATGCAGGGTTCTGCAGCCAATTAGGCAGGTAGTGCTGCTCCACGTGGCTTTACTGAGCACACAGGCTTCCCCTCTGCAGGCACTGGTGTGTGGGCTGCTGTGCCTGGCCACCAACATCATCCATCGTGTGTCAGACAGCCCCACGGAGCCAGCACAAGGTTAATGTGGTCATGGTGAAAAAAAAAAAAATAAAATATATAGATATATACTGAAAGGCAATGCATGTATAAAGCAGCTGATTTCCAAATACTGTCAACTATGCATTTCTCAGGCTAGCACAGGCACAGGTTCCCACAGCCTCCTCCCACCACTGGTCACTGTGTACTTTGTAAGCTCTGAAGTTTTAATCAAGGCTCAACATTGAAGGAAAACCAGTGGAAATTAAGAGCTATTATATGGGCATGACATGCTGGAATCTTGAAGTGGGCAACCAAACATATTTTTAATTTGCTTTGAAAATCAGAATTAAGCACAGCTATAGCATGATAACATTTCCATTTTTCTCCGTAAACTGTACCTATTTCAACAGTACCAAATCTGTCCTGAGTTGGGTGTCTGGAAGTTTGCTGTCCTCATTGAAAAGAGTAAATGTCTCTTTTGACTGTCCAAGGAGAGAGGTAGGGCCTCCAGAGGATGGTACATGTCATCTCAGAGGAGTCCCTGCCACCTGAGAGTGTTTAAGCTGAAACCACTCAGGATGCCAAAGTCATTCACTCTGAAGGCTGGAAAGAAGGAGGGGAGGAGTGTTTGAGTTGTGAGGTTTGCTCAGTTGAAAAGCAAAGGATATTTCATTCTGAAATACCCATGCAACAGGAGATGGTCTGCTTTCCAGCTAAAAGTGTGCTTGCCAAAATGCACTAGAAACCATTCCCTTTAATGTTGAAGACTGCAAATCCCACCCAGAATAACATCTGCTTCTAAGGCAAAAAAAAAAAAAAAAAATAATAAAAAGGCACAAAACCAACACGGTGGACATTTTCCCTCATTTGAAATACTGCAGACTTCAGATTTGTCAGGACTCAGAATATAACCACAGAACAACCCACAGAACCCAGCCAAAGCTTTATCAGATCAGCTGGAGACACCCCCTCAACACGAATTAATTGTAACACCCAATGCAGAGATAACCCCAATCATTGTGAATTAAGAGTCTCCTGCAGCACCCAAGGAGACTCCAGGGATGGAGCAGCCCTGACAAAGCCACTCCATTACTTCCCAACATAGCTTCCATGTGCCTACCTCCCTGCAATGTCCTATCATATTTATTCACAACCTATCACACACCAAACAACTGGCTGCCTAATGCCACAATTCAATGTTCATAATGAAACATTGTAATTAGCCTGCTCATCCCAACTACAGCAAATCAATATACAACTCTGCACCACCAGGCACAGAGACAGAAATAATTATGAGTCTTCCACCACTGGCTGAGTATTTCACACACAAACAGACAAGCACAGAACCAAAGGCAGCAAATCTCAGATAGTGCCTTTCCACCCACCTGACACCTCCAGCAGCACTGGAAAATCCAACACAAGAGATGGCAAAGTCAGCGAGGCATTCTGGGGGTTTCCTGCAGAAAATAACCTGGGGGGTTCTGCAGGAAACCCCCAGAGAAGAATCCTGGGGATTTCCTGAAGAAGTATTAGCTTTACATCCATGGAACCCACACAGAGAAGGAATAAAATGCTCAATCAAATCCTCAATGAGCAATGCCAGACTCCCTAACTCACCACTGCCTCCCTGTCAGTCTCTTGTGAAGATCTGTGACTGTTTTAAGCTGTTTTGATTCTGCAGGCTTTTACCTACAGCCTTGTGGTAGTTTGAAAGCAAATCAGTGAGAGACTCAAAGTCAGAACTACAATTTAATAGAAAAATGCAATAGTACAAAAACACTGATAGAGTCAGAACACAACCTGACACCCTGTCGGTCAGGGTGTTGGTAGTAGTCCACTTAGAAGGTGGCTGCAGTTTTCTGGGAGTGATAGATGTGGTTCTGTTGAAGCAGTGATCCTGTGAAAGGTGTAGTTCTCCTCTGAAGGTCCAGTGGTGGTGTAGAAGGGTCTGGTCTTCCCCTGGGAATCCAGTGGAAAAGCTGACTTGTGGTGTTTCAAATTCCAGTGGTTTATCCAGATAGGGCTGCTTGGTTCCTCCCCCTGGGCGGAGCATCTCACAATGGGATGATGGAGCTTATCAGTGGGACTCAATGGCCCATTAACTGCAGCCATTAGGGATGAGCAAAGCAAAGTGCCCCACCTGTCTCTAACGGCTGGCCCATTAGAGAACATGTCCTGCAGCCATCAGGGATGAGCCAGGAACACTGCCCCACCCAGCCCCAACATCCCATGAAGATTGTGATAGAATACATACCATTGTAACCTAAGACATTATCCATCCCTTATTCTATCACCATCTATGTGATACCCAAACCAATACCCCCTTTAAACTTTACATATATATATACATATACAATGAAACTTTACACACAGTTCTCACTTAAAATTAAGTTTCCTTGTGGTACACAATGAGTTCCCCCATCTTTCTGCATTACCCACCAAGTGTAACCAGGTCCTTGAGCAAAAACAACCCCGTGGATGGTTTTGCCTTTGTCTGAGGTGGGACTAATCCAAACAGTCTTTCCTAAAATACCTCTCATGTGTACCACAGGGACTCTGTCTCCATCCACTGTGTGCAAGGGTTCAGACTGGGCAGGACCAGCTCGATTGATGGAGCCTCGTGTGTTGACCATCCAGGTGGCCTTTGCTAAGTTCATTTCCCAATTTTTGAAGGTCCCCCTGCCAAGTACCTTCAGGGTGGTCTTAAGTAGTCCGTTGCACCGTTCAACTTTCCCGGCAGCTGGTGCATGATAAGGGATATGATATATCCACTCGATGCCATGTTCTCTGGCCCAGGTGTTTATAAGGCCATTCTTGAAATGGGTCCCGTTGTCCGACTCAATTCTCTCAGGGGTGCCATGTCTCCACAAGACTTGCTTTTCCAGGCCTAAGATGGTGTTTCGGGCAGTAGCATGAGGCACAGCATAGGTCTCCAACCATCCAGTGGTTGCTTCCACCATGGTCAGCACGTAGCGCTTGCCTTGGCGGGTTTGGGGAAGGGTGATGTAGTCAATTTGCCAGGCTTCCCCATACCTATACTTCGACCATCGTCCACCATACCACAGAGGCTTCACCCGCTTGGCCTGCTTGATCATAGCGCAGGTCTCGCAGCCATGGATGACTTGTGAGATGCTGTCCATGGTCAAGTCCACCCCTCGGTCACGAGCCCATCGGTACGTTGCATCTCGTCCCTGATGACCAGAGGCATCATGGGCCCAACGAGCTAGAAATAATTCTCCCTTGTGCTGCCAGTCCAGATCCACCTGTGATACTCTCAGTTTGTCAGCTCAGTCCACATGCTCGTTGTTACGATGCTCTTCGTTGGCCCGACTCTTGGGTACATGTGCATCCACGTGTCGAACCTTCACAGTCAGCCTCTCTACACGGGTAGCGATGTCCTGCCAAATCTCAGCGGCCCAGATGGGTTTCCCTCTGCGCTGCCAGTTGGCCTTTCTCCAGCGATTCAACCAACCCCACAAAGCGTTAGCTACCATCCAGGAGTCAGTGTAGAGATAGAGCCGAGGCCACTTCTCTCGCTCGGCAATATCCAAAGCCAGCTGTACGGCTTTAAGCTCTGCGACCTGACTCGATCCACCTTCTCCCTCAGTAGCTTGTGCAACTCGTCGTGTGGGGCTCCATACAGCAGCTTTCCACTTCCGGTTAGCGCCCACAATTCGGCAGGAACCATCAGTGAAGAGGGCATATCGTCTTTCACTCTCCGGTAGCTCATTATATGGTGGGGCTTCCTCTGCACGTGTCACTTGCCCCTCCTCTTCTTCAGAAGATAACCCAAAAGTCTCACCTTCAGGTCAGTTTGTTATAATTTCCAGAATCCCAGGGCGATTAGGGTTTCCTATCCAGGCTCGCTGTGTGATCAGCGCAATCCACTTGCTCTAAGTGGCGTCGGTAGCATGGTGTGTGGAAAGAACCCTCCCCTTGAACATCCAACCCAGCACTGGTAGTCGGGGTGCCAGAAGCAGCTGTGCTTCGGTGCCAATTACTTCCGAGGCAGCTCGAACCCCTTCGTAAGCCACAAGAATCTCTTTCTCGGTTTGGGTATAGCTGGCCTCAGATCCTTTGTATCCCCAACTCCAGAACCCGAGCGGTCGTCCTCGAGTCTCTTCAGGTCCCTTCTGCCACAGGCTCCAGGATTGACCATTTTTCCCGGCCGCAGTGTAGAGCACATTTTTCACATCCTGCCCTGTTCTGACTGGCCCAAGGGCTACTGCGTGGGCAATCTCCTGCTTAATTTGTTCGAATGCTTGTTGTTGCTCAGGACCCCACTGGAAATCATTTCTTTTTCGTGTCACAAGGTAAAGAGGGCTTACAATTGTGCTGTATTCTGGGATATGCATTCTCCAAAACCCGACAGCTCCTAGAAAAGCCTGGGTTTCCTTCTTGTTCGTAGGTGGGGACATAGCAGTGATCTTGTTGACTACTTCTGTCGGGATCTGGCGATGTCCATCTTGCCACTTGACTCCTAAAAACTGGATTTCTTGAGCGGGTCCTTTAACCTTACTTCGCTTGATGGCAAAACCAGCTCTTAGGAGAATCTGGATGATCTTCTTTCCTTTCTCAAAGACTTCCTCTGCTGTGTTCCCCCATACAATGATGCCGTCGATGTACTGCAAATGTTCTGGAGCCTCACTCTTTTCCAGTGCAGCCTGGATCAGTCCATGGCAGATGGTGGGGCTGTGCTTCCACCCCTGGGGGAGTCTGTTCCAGGTGTACAGCACTCCCCTCCAGGTGAAAGCAAACTGAGGCCTGCACTCTGATGCCAGAGGAATGGAGAAAAAGGCATTGGCAATATTGATGGTCGCGTACCACTTTGCTGCCATGGATTCCAGTTCGTACTGAAGTTCCAACATGTCTGGCACAGCAGTACTCAGTGGTGGTGTGACCTCATTCAGGCCACGATAATCCACTGTCAGTCTCCATTCTCCACTGGACTTACGCACTGGCCATATAGGGCTGTTAAAGGGTGAATGAGCTTTGCTTACCACCCCTTGGCTCTCCAGTTTACGAATCATCTCATGGATGGGAACCATAGAGTCTCTGTCTGTGCGGTACTGTCGTCGGTGCACTGTCGCCATGGCGATTGGTACCTGCTGTTCTTCAACTTCCAGCAGTCCCACAGCAGAGGGGTCATCTGAGAGACCAGGCAAGGTATTTAGCTGTTGGATGTCTTCTGTTTCTACTGCAGCTATCCCGAAAGCCCAACGATGTCGTTTTGGGTCTTTGAAATACCCATTTCTAAGATAGTCTATGCCCAGGATGCATGGGGCCTCTGGGCCGGTCACGATGGGGTGTTTCTGCCACTCATTCTCAGTTAAACTTACTTCAGCTTCCAATACAGTCAGCTGCTGGGATCCTCCTGTCACCCCAGAAATAGAAATAGATTCTGTTCCCACATACTTTGATGGCATCAGGGTACATTGAGCGCCGGTGTCAACCAAAGCCGTGTATCTTTGTGGGTCAGACGTGCCAGGCCATTGGATCCACACAGTCCAATAGATCTGGTTGACCCTTTCCTCTACCTGGCTAGAGGCAGGGCCCCTGTATTTTTGTTCATAGTACACGTTGCTCTCTTCCTGTAAACATGTTCTTGAGGTCCCTTCAAGAGGATCGGTCATATCATCATTCCTATACTGTCCAGAGTTCTGTCCACAAGAGACCGGAGCGGCATTGACTCTAGGTGGGCTTCTTGTGGTAGTTGTTCCTCTTTTCAGTTCACGTACTTGGGCTGCTAAGGAAGAGGTGGGTTTTCCATCCCACTTTCTCATGTCTTCTCCATGCTCCTGAAGGAAAAACCAGAGGTTACCTCATGGAGTGTATCTTCTTTCTCTGGCTGGGGGACGTCCACTCCTAATAGCAGAGACCTTTGTTGGTTCTGGCGAGATGTGGTGAATTTCTTGCTTCAGCTCCTTTCTGAGTTTCTCTTCCAAGTTCCGGACGTGTTCAGCCAGCTTTGTTTCCATGGATGAGACATGGGTGTGTAACGGGGTAGTGACAGTGTCTTTATAAATTCTTAGTTTGTTGGCCAGTACTCCCACCTTGTCCGCTCCTTCCCTCCATTGCAGTGTTGCTAGGTAACGGGAGTATATCTCTGGTCCGAGCCGTGTGAATCTCAACTACATCTGTGACGTGCATTGGACATCATCTGGGTTCTTAGGGAATCTCTCATCTTCTGAGAAAATGATCTCCAGCACGGCCGAGTCTCTCCGGCATCGGATACCTTGTTCCATTGTGCTCCATTTTCCTTGGTGCACCTGGAGGTCTTCTTTACAAAGGTATCTGTCCCTTACGCTTGCCAGCAGTCGCCGCCAGAGGCTGAGAGTTTCTTGGGTTTTCCCGATCCCCTGGTCAATGACCACATCCTGGGTCAGGGATCCAAGTTGCCTGGCCTCACTTCCATCTACCATGGTGTCATTGGCTGCAGCGTCCCAGATGTGAAGCAGCCAGGTCAGGATGGATTCATTTGTCTGGCAGGTGAACTCACTCCGTAGGTCACGCAGCTCACCCAGGGATAAAGAGCGAGTGATGATCTCTGGCTCCATCTCTTCTGCTTGGTGTGAAGGTCCAGCCTCTTCCTCATCGGTCAGTGTGCGGGCTGATTTGCTCCTGGTTTTCTTTTTCTGAAGGGGGGCAACTGCTACTGGCTTAGGCTGTTCTGGCTTGGTGATGGCTTGTGTGGAGACTCTGTCGGTTCTTTTGGTCTCTTTTTCCTCCATGACAGATTGTGTAGACATGGTGCCTGTTGTTTTGCTGCTTTTCTTGTTCTCATCCTGAGGATACTGTGCAGCATCGAGCATTGTTCTGACTCTAAGCATGGTGTACACGGTGCAGGTCATAGAGAGAAAAGAAAACAGAACTGACAGCAAGATTATACCATCTTTGACATCCAAAGGGAACTCAATATTTTCAAAAACTGTTGTGTCAGGTCTGAAAGGCTCAAAGAAACTATTCTCCACTCTTTCCCCTAGGGACTGGGTGCGATTGTTGAGGAGGCCCCAGATGTAGCAGCCCAGACTAGGACAAGCAAACAAAATTGAGTATATATTCCGAATGGTGTTCATTGCCTCGGAGGTTATCATGCAATAGAAATAGTAAACCAATAAAGCAATTTTTATACGATACTCCGGCCTACACAGGAGCATTACTACGGGCAGGTAGTTCCCTGTCTGAGGAAATATATATAGAGCAAGGTACAGGACCCATGTAAGTATGTTGAGTATCATGGTGAATAGGTGGGTTCTAGAACACAAAATTGTAATTCTGACTTTCCTCAGGGCCTTGCCCTACGTTGGGCACCAAAAAATGTGGTAGTTTGAAAGCAAATCAGTGAGAGACTCAAAGTCAGAACTACAATTTAATAGAAAAATGCAATAGTACAAAAACACTGATAGAGTCAGAACACAACCTGACACCCTGTCGGTCAGGGTGTTGGTAGTAGTCCACTTAGAAGGTGGCTGCAGTTTTCTGGGAGTGATAGATGTGGTTCTGTTGAAGCAGTGATCCTGTGAAAGGTGTAGTTCTCCTCTGAAGGTCCAGTGGTGGTGTAGAAGGGTCTGATCTTCCCCTGGGAATCCAGTGGAAAAGCTGACTTGTGGTGTTTCAAATTCCAGTGGTTTATCCAGATAGGGCTGCTTGGTTCCTCCCCCTGGGCGGAGCATCTCACAATGGGATGATGTAGTTTATCAGTGGGACTCAATGGCCCATTAACTGCAGCCATTAGGGATGAGCAGAGCAAAGTACCCCACTTGGCTCTAACGGCTGGCCCATTAGAGAACATGTCCTGCAGCCATCAGGGATGAGCCAGGAACACTGCCCCACCCAGCCCCAACATCCCATGAAGATTGTGATAGAATACATACCATTGTAACCTTAGACAAGCCTCTCCAAAGCTTTCCAATTTAAAGGCTGAAACATATTTTCAAAAATTCATAAATACAAGTGGTAAGCAAAAAGTCATGTCTTGGCAGATTATCTCAACAGGAATGAGGTGTCTTCCCTTTCCAAAAAAGCCATTTCCTATTCTGTGTTGTCATTTTCTGTGAGAGATGCCCGAGTGAAGCAAACTGCTACAGCCAAGTTTCATATCCCAGGAAAACTGTTCTCTCTGACGGAAAACCCTGAGAAGCAGTGAGCCACAGCTGCTCTGTCAGGAGCCATTAGGATGAAGGATTACCAGCACAGGCCATCTGCCCGAGCTTGGGGGTTTGCTCTGCTTTTTGTTGTTTTGTTTTTTTTTTACTGTATGATGCTGCGGTAAATCAGGACAAAATTAAACCCAGGAGTGGCTGATCCCTTTGGGGCTGAGTTGCCCCTGGAACACCACTATCCCCATTCTATCATCCAAAGATATAAAAAACACCTCTGAACAGTGATTCAGCACGATATTAACTGATTGGCCAGCATTTCTTTGTTAAAAACACAGTGCCAAACTGAAAGGGGGGCTAAATCAATAGCCACAATTCAGGCTACATTAATTCCAAATCCCTTTCACGGTGCAAATCCATTACAGTGATTCACAGAGACAGCCTCAAAGAAACAAGTGCTTCTGCATTATTACACAGCAAAATGTAAGGTGCTTGGCAGTCATGTGGGCAGACAAATGAGAGCATTAGCAATTTAATTGGCCCTTATGGATAAAAACGCATATGAAGAAGGGCAGGGCTGTCAGCAAGCAGCAGCAGCCAGGCCAGAGGAGAGCAGAGGAGGAGCTCTGAGATGTTTTTCCCCATGCTGGCAGAGCAACACAACTGTTTGATGGGTGTGAAAGCCTTGGTCAGGAAGCAGAGTCACTGAGGGATGCAGGGGTCACATCCTCCTCGTGGAGACCTAAGGGCCATCTGCAGCAATGGTAGCTGATGGGTGCCCTGTAGAGTGGAGGAGGAAGGTGAAATCCCAGGATTATCTTTGGGTTTAAAACTGGGAAGCACTTTAAGGTACCTGGTGAAGAGGCACAACCTGACAGGGCAAATCATGGAGGTGCAACCCAAGACAACCCTCCTGTGGGTTTGGGAAGTGCCTCACCAAACCAGTGCAACAGAGATGTCCTCATCCCACTCTCAGAGAGAACAGAGAAAATGTTCATTGCCTGAAATCAGTGATAAATGCACACTGGAGGACAATGTGCAAATCCTGACACCTTTTCCTTTCTGCCATTCACTACAGCTGTGCAACTATGAAATCCAGCACACTGCAGACACACAGACAATTCCCATCCTCATCATCTGCTGCCCAGAAGCAATTTATAAGCACCAGTGGTTGGTCCTGCCTGCAACCCCTCAGCTGCCAGGAGCTGCACACCAGCTCTCACCACAAGCAATCCCAAACAGAGAAACACTCTGAAGAGCCAGGACCTAAACTCTGTAGACAGAAGTGAGTGTAACTGGACTATTAAACACCATTCTCACATCCTGCACAGAGAGTAAGTCTCAGTATTTTGGAATATTAATGATGTAGCTGACCACCAGCTGTTTGCACAGGGCTACTGCACTCACACAGCGAGGCTTTTAAAGAAGGGAAAAAGGTGCAGATGATGCTACCAGGCACATAAATAATCAAGTTCTAATTACCTTTTTCTTCTACAACCACATGCTACCCAAATCATAAGCTGCACCACGTTAGATGATGGTAGACAGAAGCAGGAAAGCAGCATTTTAGGGTCTTTTTTTGCCCATGGGAAACTCTTTGCCAAACAAGGTCCCACCTCTGGGTTAGTGGTGAAAAACCTGCAGCCTGCAAGGCACAGCTGACCACCCAGGTGATTTAGGATATTTCCCCTCATAGATACTTCACCCACCAGAGTCCTGGGCAGGAACAGAGCTTCCACAGTGGTAAATCATTTGAAGACACCCCATGCAGTGCAGAACATGAACTAGCAGCTAAACACCCAAATCTCTGCTGCTAATTAGAAACAAACAGAGAATAACTTGCTTAGGAAAGCCAAGCTTAACTGATCTTTCCCACCTGGGGAAGGTGACCTGTGAGGCTGCATGCAGAGCTGAAAGGGAAGATGTGCCCACAGGGCTGTATTTGGGGTCAGAGGACTATACAGGCTCTCCAGGACAACTGGAGTTTAATTATTTGTGTCTAGAGCTCATGGATTTAGTACAACCGTAGCTGGGTGGCTTGGAGAGGAAAATTTCTAATACAATTTAGTAGTCATAAAAGCACAAAGGTTTTCTAGGACTCACATGCAAGTAAAGTTTGTCTTTTTACCTAAGAGGATCTCATACATCATTCTTTTTTTTTAAAATTGTCTCCTTATTCAGTATTGCAGTTCACATAATCATTTCACTTTCATCCTAAGGGGGAAAAAAAAAGTGTTCTTTTATGATCACATTCAGTCACAGGCTCCCCCTAAAGTCCTGATGAACCAGAGTGAGTTCATGGAAATGAATGTGAGCCCAAACAGCTAAAAAACCATTTTTCATAAGCAGAATTTAGGAAAGGAAGAAAGGGAGGCACAGATTTATTGGCATCGCAAATCCTACTAAAAATCATGGAATACACAATAGTTCTCAACCCTTGGAGCTCAGGTTGGGGTGTTGCTGCAGGAAGAATGGGCAGGGGAGTTTGTGATTCCTTTCTTAGAGAAACAAATTTCCCGCAATTAAACAATTTACTTGTCCAAAGTTACAGCAGAGATTAGTCCAAATTAAGATTATGATATATGAGGAAAATGTTAAAGAGAGCAGATTTGGTGGCCTCTTCCTTAGGTGAATAATGTGCTTTCCTTAGCAAAGGCCATGAGTTTCTGAAGGAAACTCTCCTGGATTTACAGCAAGCTTTTATGAATACCCACACATGTGAGAGAGAAAAGGCTTGTCTTAGAAAGGATTAACTCCTCAGGCCAAGCAACTTTTAACACATGACTAAGGGTTCTCTAAAGACTTATGTAGCCAGGAAAGGAGAAATTTAAAAAAAAAAAAAAAAAAAAACAAACTGGCTTTTGCAGGCCAATAAGCACCACAGCTGAATTAGATCTGCCTAATGCTTGGTTAAGATCTGTAGCCTCAGGCAATCATTCTCTATTAAACAGATTATATTCAGCACAAACATAGGACATTTGTAAGATTAAAGCTAAGAGGCTACACATGAAAAGACAGAAAATAAATTGTTCTGGGAATAGGAGCAGGAGGAAATCTAGAGGTAAAAAATCCTGGTTTTAAACTTAGGAAAGGAGGTGCTTAGTGTTTACCAGAGAAATGATCACACCCTAAAGAACATCTCCTTACCCCATAAATACATCCAGGACATACAGATCCCCTCCTACTGAAGCAGGGAATACAATGATGGCAGCTCTCTGAAAGATGCTCTCCCAGGGCCTCAGGATCCCCAGAGCTCCTGCTGCTGCCAAAATGCTCCGGACCACAGCAGGGCAAATTTCTCATCCAGGAGGACCTCATCTGGCCTCACACCATGGCAGAAGCTCTGGCTCAGTCAGGTCAGTACTTATGGACAGGAACTGGCTGGGAGTTTCTGGCTGAAAAATTGCTCTTTGGAAAAGCATCAGTTTCCTGAGAAACTTTTTGGGAAGCAACCACATTATTGTAAACTTTTCAAACTGAACCATTTTAGAAAATCTTTATGGCCCACATATTCTCGCTAATCATTTTATATATAGATGATCTACTTTTTCACTCAAATGGTACAGAATACTTTAACCTACAAGTAGACAAACTCTTAACATCTAGCCTTGTCTTTTCCAGATTTCTTTTTCACTTTTTGTTTTAAAAATGAAGCTTGACTTCTATATTGAACTGGAGTGTGCTTGGTCTGAATTTTGCTGAGCAGAGAAACAGCTGGTTCCAGAGAAGTTCTGCTTTTTACTGACTCACAAAAGGGTCACCATCCAAATCCACCAAATAAGTAACTATCTTTCAACCAGTTTCAAGCAGGAAAACAAAAAAAGTCTTACTCAGGACCAAACCATGCAATGCACCAAACTGTCTTCACTTCCACAGCACAATAAAGCTGCAAGCTTTAAAGAATGAAGCTCTGAAAAGGCACCCGGGATTTGATCTACAAAGTCCTCCTGCCACTGGGGATTTGGTACTCCCATCAATTGGTAAGAAAAAAATGTAATATGATCTGTCAGCAGAAAAATTGTGTGATAAAACATGTGTTACTTGTTTCTGAAGTGGCTGAAAGAATCCTCTGCTTTGCTGGAGAAGCAGCTCACACTTTTCTATTTTCTGTTTGACTGCATTTGCCACATTTCTAGAGTCCCAAGTAAGCCAAACTGAGCAGAGCAAAGCTGACAGCAGGACCCTGACTCTGTGAACGAATAAATCTAGTGTGGATAAAGAAATTAAATGAGAGAAGGAAACATTTCTTTTAAAAGGAAAGTTCTCCACACAGAAAAAACTATTTTAAAAGGGACCAGTGAGACACACCTGTCCCCCACCTTACCCCAGAAGAAATCCCTCTGGGGCAGGAACGAGCTCCAAGGGGAATCACACCACTGAGGCAAGGGGAGAGAAAGCTCCATTGCCATTCACCATTTCCAAAATGCCCTGGTGAAAAGGTTTAATTACAACGTGGTCTTCACTGATGTCACTGTATTTTTATGCAATCCAAATTATAAAAGTCTTTAGGTCTATCACCCAACCTGTTGGAGTTTGGATTTAGTTTTTTTGGGTTTTTTTTTTCTCTCAGGAATTTTTCTCCCATGGGTTGCTAATGACTGGGCTAATAGCTGAGTACTTAACAGAACAAAGCACAAGGCTAGAGCCTTTCTCCTTGGCAGGGTGGGGCAGAATCGCCCTCATGGAAGCAGGGCCTGAAAACGAGAGATTTTGGAGACTGAAAAAAGCAAGGGCAGGGGGAGGTCCCTCTCTCGCTCGGGACCCTTGGAGCTGGACGGCTGGAGCTGCTGTCTGCTGAACCCACGGCCCCTGAGAAGCCAGCGCGGAGCTGCCGGTCTGTCTGCTGTGAGTCTTTTTTCTCTCTGCCCCATCGGGAGGTGAGCTGCCTGCCACCAGCTTGCCTCTCCCCTGCTCCTCCACGCCGCTCCGAGTTTTTTCGCTACATTGTAGCGGGGCTCCCCCTGCACGCCGGGACCTCTTGCCGTCCCAGCTCGCTGTGTCCGGGGATCCTGCTGTGGCACCGACACCAGCCGCCCCCCCCGAGGGTCTGTGGAACAAAGGCTCTCCTCCATCCCTCTTTGCCTCGGGCAGTCGCCATTGCCGTGTGCTACCTGAGCTCACGCCAGAGCGCCCCCTGCAGCCACCGGGGAATCATCACACCCAGAGCGCCCCTGCAGGCTGTGACTGGAACTGCACCAAAAGGGAAAAGGTGCCTGAAGCCGAGCAGGCTGCCACTGGGTTTCTGGTTCTGTTTGTTAGTTAACATCATAGCTGTTGTTATTTGTTAGCTTTGTTTTAGATATTAGTAAAGAACTGTTATTCCTATTCCCATATCTTTGCCTGAGAGCCTCTTGATTTCAAATTTATAATAATTCGGAGGGAGAGGGGTTACAGTTTCCCATTCCAAGGGAGGCTCCTGCCTTCCTTAACAGACACCTGTCTTTCAAACCAGGACACAACCTCACTTCTTTGTTATACATTTATATTTTTATACATTTTGTATTTATACACAGCATCACTAGGCATCAAGGACAGAGTGAGGATGGGGTTTAATACAGAGTGGAGCTGCTTATGCATCCTTATATCTTTAATGTATTTTAGTCTTACAGCATCCTATGACACTGTTGCCAAGTCAACTATAAAAAGAGCAGCTCTGTGTTTTCATTGTGAAGAAGCCAAAACACAGAAGCAAGAGCACAGGCTCTAAGTGAGAAATGGATGGGAGGGAAGGACACTGAGCAGTTAAAGAAACCCCTGAATTCAGAGGAAAAACTTCCCCTGCCTTCATTCAGCACACTTTGGATCCATCCTCCTTCAGGAGAAGCTGAGGGAGATTTGCATTTCAGACTTTTTAAAAATAAAAACCCAACAATGCTTGCTTCAGAGCTACAAATTGTCCAAGAGTTCAGCTGAGGAGAGAAACTCTCATCTCTTATCGACTTCAAGGACAACTTCAATGCTTTTTAGGATTGTCACATTGCAATTTGCAAATATCTATGAATTTCCAGACTCCTACGCCAACTTGGCTTCACTGGAGGTTTCTTATCAGTTTCCTGTTAGTGGTAAGAGTTTCCTTCCATGAATTTCCCTAATGTGATCTCTTTTTAAATCCAGAGTATGATTCAATAACCAAATGATAATTCTTTTCCTTTAGCTTGACTTTATTAAAGTGTTGTAAAAGTTAGGGAGCAAATTATAAATTCAATACAATTCCCAACTTGTAGCATGTCAGACATGAGATCTTATTTAGACTGGTGAGAAGTGTTCTCTAAACCAAGAGTAATTTGTTTATTGAAAGCAAGGGTATCTATATATAGCACATTTGTACATAAAAAAAAAAAATAAAGTCAATGCTCTGTGAATGTAATGCTCCAAGAAAGCAATGAGAGATTCCAATGTATTTCATACCTTCAATATAAATACAAAAATTTCACCCCACATCTAGAAGCCACTTTTCATTTAAATCTTTGGTATTATCACCAAGTTATTCTTCAGCATAACAGAATTGGTTGCCAATATTTGTCTTTATCTTTGCTGCCTATGTTCTCTTTCTTTAAACAAACAACTTGCTCTATTTTGATAACTCCTATCTACACTAATGCTCTGTAAAATGACCCCTCGTGCATTTACATCCAACTTCACAGAACTGAATTTCTGCTACAGAGAGCAAGCTGTGAAAAATGTAAATTGCAAAGATTTCTACAACTCTCTTGATTAAAAGAAATTTCTTTGGTCCAAAGTCACCCTGTTATATCTTTACTGAAGTTACAACTTGTCCCAGTGCTTTTTTCCTAGAACATGCATTCTTCAAAGGAAACTACTGAGTCAAACTCAGTATCAAATTATAATTTCATTTGCTCCATTGAAGTCAATGGAGTTTCTTTACAGCTTGATCCAATAGCACATTTCAAAGAAAAGAGGGAAAAGAAAAAGCACTATGGCCTTATGAATAGCAGAAATCTTCTCCAGTTTCCTTCAGGTTTGATTCTCAAGGTTAATTGGTCTTTTATGTGCAGATGACTTGCATGAGCTGGCTCTTTATCTCTGTAAATTCAGTTCATAAAACCATTTCTAAACCTGCCTGTGCTATAGTAGGGGAGGAAGCACAAGCCTAGTAGGGAAAGAAGATAAATTAAAGGATTATAAGGAGAAGGAAGAAATAAAACTAAGATGGAGGCAGTAGGCAAGGTCATTGCTGCCAAATAGGAAGTAGGGGGTTGTTTGAACTGTAAGGAATACATTAGAAAGAAATATATCAGCTATCATACATTCACAGAGTAAACTAGGTACATGCTGATAATATTGCAGCATGGTTGCATGAAGTCAATAGAACATCCCACATTCAGGGCTATTTTCATCTTACAATACTAAACATTAAGCTGGTTCTTTTTCAAAATGGATATTTTTTTCCTTTTTTTCAGCTCTGCTCGCTGTTCCTGGGCAGTGGACAAAGGCAGCAGGCAGAACACAGTCTTATCAGCTGCAAAACACAACATCCTCACAGGAACTAGGCTGCATTTCCCTGATTAATTTAACGATCCTGAAACCCAAACACCACCTGTAATTGGCCCTCGGTCTCTGCTGTTGTGAGAGGCATGCTCATTAAAGTCCCTCTGGCTTCAGGCACTGTCAGGAGATGCAAGTCAGGAGGGGACAAAGCTTTCAGCCTTAAAGCAGCCTTAGCAACCTGGGGTGCCATCAGAGCTGTTCCTAAATGTTTGCACACCTCATGCCAGCCAGGACAGGCTGCTGGCTCCTGGGATCCACCACAAGGGTGCTCTGAGAAGGAAACAGGGAAAGGGGCAGAAGCTGCGTCAAGATTGTTTTGGTGATCATCTTACCTGCATTTGCAAGGGTTTTTAAAGCCAGTAGTTCCATCACTGCTGTCCCCCAGGATACCTGGATTTGATTTTAAAATGCTAAATCCACCCCAGTTTCCCAGGAAAATATTTTTATACCACACCTTTGCTCCCCAGTGAAAACGAAGGGTCTTGGAAAGCCTCCACTGCTGCCACCACAGGATGCAGAGATGGACCCAGGAGTCCAGGAGCCAGCCCCAGTCCCCCCAGACATCCCAAATTGTTCACCCTGTGAGCAGTGAGAAGTTCTCATCTCATCCTGTTGATATTCCAGACAGCTCAGCTTCAACTCAGTGCTAAGAGGCCATAAACAGGAGAATCAAACCGATGCCACGTTTTCCTTCCCCATTACAACCACTTACAATCTATTTGAATTTGAATTGAGCATTTGAATTTAATTTGAATTGAGTTTGAATCAAATTTGAATTTTAATTGGATTTTTCCATAAGCTGTTTATTTATACCCTTTATCACTGGCATCCTCTATTATTTCTTCAGGGAAAGCCACAAGACAGGCTAGCACTTTTTGTCACCAAACTGATCTTTCTCACTATGCTGAATTTCATCTGTTATGCTGACATCCTTTATCCCCATGTCTATTTAGAATTTCCTGTTTACAGGTTTCTACTTTCCACTGACCATGTCTTTTAGATTATTTTTACTACTATTTTAATTATTCACTGGAAGTAATTTTTACTGGTTAATATAATTCTCCTCTAAAGAGTCATTAGAAAGTAATTTTTTTGATTATTGCTAGATATTAGCTATCATGCAGACACTGAATCATCTGGGAGAGCATTTCCACCTGCAGTTACACAGTAGCACATTCCAGCATGTGGATCCATCATTTAAACCCAAAATACTGAGTATTTTCATATCCAGCCCAACCTCAGAACTAAGCATGTATTTGTAGAGGGCTGATAGACCAGGGGTCAGGACCTATATTCTGAGTTGCATGCCCTGCTTTGTGTTGTATTCAATCATTTACAGGAGAGGTGGAAGACTTTAAATTAAAATTAAAAAACATGCATGCAAACAAAAAGCTGCCTATATGTCCAGGAATAGCCCTTAAAGGAAATGTAAGACAGAATTGAATTTCCAGTGCAAATCTGGGCAAATTTGGCTCCTTCTGAGCAAAGCACTGCAAGTTTGTTCTTAAGGCACATCCACTCGATTCACTGCATATGGGCAACCTTTCCTCTTGCACAGTAACAAGGGAGATCTTCATGTCATCTTTTTTTGTGCACACTTAAAATACTAAAGAAAAAATAAAGCTAACACTGAGGATGTAAAAAGAATTTATTGGATGCTTTGTCACTAAGTTACACATGTAGCAACCAAATATCTCCATGACATGAATTACTCCTTTTTCCTCAGTGTTTCCTATGCCTGCCGGTTCAGTACCATCTACACAGTTGCTAAGGGTAGTTAAAACATGCCCTTATCGAAGGAAATGCTAAATAAAAATGCTTTTTGCTCTGTGGATAAATTACCTGCTGTGAATCTCTGTCTGGACATGTCATTGCTTTGTTTTTAGTTCTTTGGTCACTTATCAATCTATGTGATGGGATTCAAAGGACAGGCTGAGTTTCTTTTATGAGGAGATTTCAGTGCAATACTATAGTAAGTGCAAAAAAGCAATGAAATTTGTCTGACGTGATTTGTTCCAGTGAAATCCATGATTTTTCTATTTGCAAGATAATGATTTCCTCTCCCCTGTTATTTGTTACACTGTTTCAGTCAGGTTTATGGGCCAGTGATAGCCGAGGCTTTTTTTTTAGAGAAACAGTAACCATTATTTTTTTATATTTCTCAGAATTTTCCATTACTCATTATCATACCAACCTCTTCATATACATTAATTGAATATTTGTTCTCTAGATTCAAATCATCCTGCCAGTTATTGTGCAAGCTCTTTACTACTAATTATTTTCCATAAAGGTATTTCATGAGCCAGTATCCTTTCATCATAAAACATTTAAGATATTATCAGTAATGGAGCTTGTGTAAAGTAAACATTATTCTTTCTTCTCTAGGAGTCTAAAATCTCTCTCCATTTCTTTGATATATTTTGGCCCAATATCACCTATTTTATATAATATGTATAATTCCTCATTTTTGTTTGCTATTTTTCCTGTATTAGACAAAGACGTCTCTTTTTATCTTCACCTGGTTATTTACCTTTCTCAGAGCAGGCATCTTTATCCCCACTGTTTTTATAATATCACTTTCATCATGACCAGTATCATTAGTGGATCAGGTTCTGCAATCTAGTTTAGATCTGTTCAAGCTTCTTTTTTTAATAGTAATAATAGTAATAATAGTACTTTATTATTATTATTATTATTATTATTATTATTATTATTATTATTTTCAAGTCTTGCTGCATACCTAGCTCATTGGGAAGCAGCTTTTTGGTGCTATGAGCTGCATGTTGCAACACCCCACATCAAAATTTCATTGGATCAGATCACCAGAGAGAAAAAAAAAAACATTAAATGATAAAAGCAGCCCAACTCAGGCTGCAAACCTTTCCTGCTATTCCCACCCTACACCACACCATGGAAAATGCATTGCAACTTGAAGAACCTTCATATGCAGCTGTCTGGCAAAATCTGGAAACATTAATATTACTTGAATTGAGTGGCTTTCTTAGTCAGGGTTTTCCTTTTAAACACCTGTAACAGTTTCTCAATATCCCAGTCTATCTGCATTCTTTTAACCTGATGAAGAAATTATGACTACTGAAGTCATCCAAGTTAGGCTATCAAATCCATCAAAGCCTTCATCACTGCCTTACAAATGATTACAGCAGAGACTGTTATTTGTGGCAAGAATGTACACAGGTTCTAGGCTAGTGGAGACTCTCTTTCTGCTGATCCAATGGCATCTAAACTAATCTGAGTAAAAATACAATGGGAATCCTTGAAGGAAACAATTTCTTCAGTCATGCTTCCTAAAGCAATGGAACTACAGAGCAGGGAGGATTGCCTACAACATCATCTACTCAGTAAGGCTGAATCTGTGCCTTTCTCTGAGAGGCAGCATCCTTCCTTTAGTGCCACACGCTTCATTAGGGCCGTGCAGGAGCTGTGACTAATGGCCTCTGCTCAAGCAAGCTATCCCACTGACTCCAGAGGAATTGCCCACGTGAGCCAGAGTTACCAAAAAACACCATTTGTCATAGGCTGATGCTTTCAAACACATTAATCTTCCCACAGCTCCTCCTTTTTAAAAATGGTTAGAAGATTTACTGCTGATTAAGCTGGGTGATTTAGCAAAGTCTGGCAGACCAAAGGCCACGTTAAAAAATGGGAAGCCATGTGGAAAGGTCTGTCTGTAGCACGGTGGGACTGAGCATGCCCAGGTTAATCTGAATGGGCAGATCTTTCCCTAAGTGATCTGGTCCCCAGGTGGCATTGGACACTAAAAATAGCATCCCCTTTGTCAGCACCCTGCTCCAGTGCTTGTGTCATGGAACTGAATGCACAACAACCACAGCACCAACCTTCCCAGAGCCACACTGCCTGGAGAAAGGGAATGGAAACCATATCCCAAAAATACAGATGCCCTTTCCATGAATTCAAGAGTGTTTTTTATTAAGGCATGTTGGACTGGCAGGATTAATCCTTACCCTCTCTGTACTTCCCTCCTCAACTCCTCCTGCCAGAGATGGTTGACAGCTTTTGCAGGTGCTGCCTTGCTTTTCTCTGCTACACCATCCAAGAAGACACAGGAGGAACACATTCACTGCCACAGCTGCCCAGAAATTGAATTTGCTGCTGAGAATTTAATTACAGAGAGCAATCAACTCAGCAGACTGAGAAGTGTCCAAATGTGAAATGGGGGTAAGAGCAGAGCAGAGGTGTGGTACAGCAGTGCCTCTCATCCTACATGTTACACTTCATGTGCATCCACTAGCAAAAGGATTTGTAACATATGGGGATGATATTAACTATATAGAAAGAATGGTTGATCAAAAATAGTGGAGCTCTTTATCAAATTACATAATTTCCTCCAAAACACTATTCCTACAAAGCTCAGTGCAGTACAGTAGCTTTTACATTATATTCACTAATTGAAATGTATTAACATTTTCCAAGCACACATTACCCTTTACGTGCAAGAGCCATTTCTAGTCCCAGAAAAGATCATTTCACTTTGACATTTCTAATTAAAAGAAAAACATTGCTCACAGATAAATAATAAATGAGAGTGCAGATGCTCTTATCTGCATGACAGAAGGGAATAGGGAATTACTCATGAGTATGTATCCAAATGAAACTACCAGACCTGTCCATAACATGCACATCCAGGTACCACAACAACTACAGTCACTGACTCATTTTCCACCCACTTTTTTCCAGTCCTATGTAATTAATTACATGGTTTTCATTTCTTCCTGAGGAGTCCTGTGATGACTAAGTACAATGAAAATGTACATGTGAGAATGAATGCTGTCACTCTTTGGGCTGTGGGTAGTTTTGATAGTTACCCTAAGATGGACACTAGTTGCTTGTTTTTTCCTGAACATGAGAAACTGTTATAAATAACTGTAATCAGAGATTAACATAATTTTACCACCTTGATTACTCATAATGGTATAGAAGAGTGAGTCAGGACTGTGACTCTGCATTAAATGCCTGGGAGGGTTGAAGATAACTGGCTTATAAGCATCCTGAGTTTCACTCTCCTGGATATTTCACAACACAGACTTTAGGCTTTGGCTTTGCATTAAGAAAAGTGTTCATTAATGTTTAGAGCAAACACTGGGAATAAGGCTTATAGCTCCTGATCCTCCTTCTGCCACCAGCTTGAGCTGTTCTGTGGCTTTGAGAGTACCCCTGGGCCATCCACTCAAATCTCTGTATCTCTAATACCTCAAAAGCATACTCTGATAAAGCCTTTCTCCCCAAGACAAGGGTATTACCAGATACGAACATACGTGCACTCACAGGCTTGTTAATGCCCCCCACTGTGCCTGTGGCCAAGGGCTGCAGTATATTGGGTGGTGCCTCACTGCTGGGAACACAGAAAACTCAGAATCAAGGCACAATTATGGGCTGTTTAACTTCCAGGCAGCAAAGCAGGTCTCATCCCCATCCCTGACCCTATACAGTCAGAGAAGACAAACAGCTGCAAAACCTAAGCCATACACCGATAATAAAAAAATTCAGATGCAGATCACAATTTTCCTGACTGCACTGGGACCTTGGGTTCCCCTGGACATCTGATGGTCTGAACTGACCCTGTTGTTCTTGGAATGATGACAGCAGCCTGTGCCCACCACAGCTGCCCATGGCACAATCAGCTCCCCCTCCTGTGGGCAAACACCTTCCTGACAGCATCAGAGCAAGCTGGAGCAGAGCAGAAAATGGCACAGTTAATTTCTCATGGAAAATTAAGAGTAGTCTTGCTCCTAAGAAATGTTAGTGGCAAAACAGTAACATTATTTAACACCATTTCATCCAGCTTTACTGATTGGAAAGCTGTTAAGGCAGTGATTTAGGCTTAGTCACAAAAGGACATAATTAAAACTTCACTATGGATTCATCTAAGCATCCAAAGCATTTCTCATCTGAATGTTCATTCCTGTTCGGATTATGGAGCCGAGTGCTCCTATCAGTAATTCCACCTCCTTCTTAATTTACTCAGACAGGGTCAGGATTTGTATCTGACTTTGTGTAAGTCCTTTCCCTCCTCAAAGGCCATGCCAGCATGGGGGAAGGGAGGCAACACTTGCACATCCTCATATGTCCTCAAAATAATTAGTTCAAAGACCTAGAGATTGATTCAAAAGGCAACATCCAGCAATGGAGAATGGGCCATCATTAAACCTCCAGTTTCAGTAGCACATCACTCAACCCTCAAGCCAACATAGCAACAAACAAAAAAAACCAATTTCCTCTATCATTTTATTTTTATTACTTCTCCACTAACAGAGAACAGGACCAGATTTTACCACTGCTAACTAACTCTGTTACTCTGGGAATAAAAGGCAAACACTGTGTTACCCTGTGTAGGAGGCTGAGAAACTGAGATGTCAATTTTTCTCTTTTGTAGAATTAGACCAAGAAATTATATCAGGCCATAACACCAAGTGAAAATAACAGCTTTGACAGTCAAATTGCCCAAAGGCAGGAAAATGCTGCCCAGTTCTAGGGGTGAAACACTTCATACAAAACAGATCATAATAATTAGAGACAAAGAATTCAGGACTTTCAACATATCTTGAAAAACACACCTAATTAATCCCCTAATGAGGAGGAGAGAGGTACAGTTACAGCCTATCCTGTTAGCTGGAGAGGGCTCAGGGAACACAAGGGCTATTTTATGGTAAATATTCCAAGAAAAGTGTCTGAGAAGACCTTCCAGCACCTTGCACTCCCTAAAGGAGATCTACAGGTGAGGTGGAGAGGGGCTTTTCACAAGGGCACGTAGTGACAGGATGAGGGGGCAATGGTTTTAACTGGAAGAGGGCAGGTTTAGATTAGACATTAGGAGGAAATTCTTTACTGTGAGGGTGGTGAGATACTGGAACAGGTTGCCCAGAGAAGCTGTAGATGCTCCTTCACTGGAAGTGTTCAAGGGCAGGTTGGATGGGGCTTGGAGCAACCTGGTCTAGTGAAAGATGGAAGTTGGGACTGAATAAGCTTTAAGGTCCTTTCCAACACAAACCATTCTACAATTCTATGATCTCCCCATGCAAGTGAGGTTTTTCAGTAGCCCCCAAACACACAAAGCCTCATGTGCTTTGGTCAACCACTGCCATGCAGTGATGGGGCTGCCCAAACCTCAGGGACTGAGGGGTGCTGGCTCAAAACTTCTTCGTGGCTCAGAGGTGATGATGATGATGCCTGGGGCACAGAACATCTCTGGACAGGCAAAAACCTTGGCACAACACCCAGGGTGGTGAGGAGGTGCCCTTTCCAGCCAGTACAGCTGCAGTTTGAAGCCTCAAGCTTATCATGACCTTTTCTGTGATAACCAGTGTAATCCAGCAGCATTTATTGGATTAACACAGAGAAACTTTAGGAGCAGGAAAACATAAGAAGCTGCCTAGTTAGGAGACTATATAATACAGAATCTAGTTTAGTTTGTAGTCTAGATTTATATAATTGTGGTGTAAAAAACAGCACAGACAATGCCCAGCCCAGACAACTTCCACAACAAGGGAGCCATTCCCACCACCCATCCCCACCTCCTCAGTCTCTACAGCCCCTGCTCCTGCCAGGACACCATGTATAGCACCCATTTCTCACCTCTCAATGTTTCACCACATGTTTAGCAATTGTTCTTCCCAGTCCCTGGGATACATCTGTTTTGCTGGCCCATGTGTCGATTTGCCTTTCTGGATTCACAGCAGCAACCCTATGTTTTTCTGATACACACTCATCCAGTTATAATGCTTAAACCACTCAGAGTCTTGCTCTTTCTGATCCAGAGGACCTTTCTCAAAGGGTTTTGCAGTTTAAATACCACCTTGGACTTCATTATAAGGCCAGATTTTACCATTTCTGCCCTTAGATAACAGCTGCTTTGGAGGAGGTCAGCTACTTCAACACCAGCATTGTCTTTGGCGTGGATAAAAGAAATTACTGCAATCATTTTCTCACAGTTCTTCCACACAGAATTCTTTAAAACACTTTACCCTTTGTAAAAAGATGTTGAATGCAATAAGCCACAGTCAGACCTCACTGGTAATAGACTTGTCAGAGGCACATTGGCTTTCTGCAGGGTGTCATCTGTGGTCTCTGTGAACTGTAACACCGAGCACTCACAGCCTTTCATGCTCACAAAGCTCTACAAATATCAAAAGAGACCAACGGATGGTACAGAGCCTTCCCTCTTGAAAATTAACCTCTATGAAGATGAATTCATTGTAACTAAGTTCCTCTCACTTCTCCATTTTCTTCCCTAGGACTGTGCTGGTGAAAGTCCGTGGCACCAGGAAAGGAAACACCAAATTCTTTTGTGGTCACCAAGCACATGTGGAGGGTGGGCTGGTACAGGCAGGATAGGGTGGGATGCAGGTTGGAGAGGGCAGTGCTGCCCACTAGAGAAGCACCACTCAGAGAGATGAATACCACTCCATTTCACACACTGAGAGAAGCCCAACTCATTAAAATAAAAACCACTAAGGATGCTGTTGCACGTGTGAATTCAGACTGAGGGTTTATTTAACAGAAAACTTGAACATTACTTTCTGAACAGGCAGAAGGGGTTGACCCTTTCAAATACTCCTTTGAAAGCTTGCTTCACACCTTAATTACCCCATAAATATTGAAATTTTATCCCAATTGATCAGCCTTTCTTCTCAGGGAGTTTTTCAGTGTCATTTACACAGGATGGAGTTAACTCCACAACCAAAGCAAAAATTCCAGTGATTTCTGTTATTCCATCAGGGTTTGGGTTATGGGGGTTTTAACCATTCAGTCTTGAAACCTTAAAAATTTAACCTGCAAATCTCTATTGCTTCTCAAATAGATTTTAGACAAGACTGATTTGAAAATCATAATTTTTCAGTGAGCTTCTAAATTTTCTACAAAAACAGGTAAAAGGGAAAACTGAAATAAAGAATGTGATGATAAAGGATGTTGATACATATGTTTATCTTTGTTCTAACGTTATTGAGTCATCTAGTCTTTTAGTCACTCAGCAGTAATATTTGGACAGGTTTAACCCTGTTCCACAAAGTGAATATTTTTCCATTAACTGCAACGAGCTTTCTATGAGTTTTTGCAATTTTCCTCAGATTTTTACAGCCAAATAAATGTAGTTTGTCAAACTGAGAATACTTTTATTACCACCAATCTATGCATGACATTCTTCTTTAATATTCATGACATGAAAATCTTACAATTTAAAATTTATACATCATGGGTTGTTTTTCGTGGGTTTTATTTTCTTTTTATTACATACATTTAAATGCACACGTAATCATATTTTAAGTTTAATAAATGCACACAACTTGCTATGTGGCTAAACTTCTTCAGTGATATTTTCACTATTTGTGGTGATTTTACACAATCCTACAGATATTCACCCCACTGCCTTGCATCACTTTGCTTTCACACAGCAAGAATCAGCATTTTCAGGACATCCAGCCTTTTCAATGATTTTCCTGAGGTTCTGTCTTCCAAAGCAGGAATCCCTGTTTCAATACTCAACAAAAGCATTTAAAAATAACATTTTTTTTCACTTGTTCTTGTTTGTGACAAGAGGTTCAGGTCACTGCAAGTGCAGGTTTGTGGTGGAGAGCAGGGTCACAGTGGTACAGGGCACATCTTGACCAAAACCCCAGAAGACCAATCCCTTTAAACACCTTGCTGAAGTAGGTTCTCAGGGCCTAAATCTGCAATTATTCAAGTCAACTAGATTGAAAGATCATGCATTATCAGAAATGTTAGGCTTAAGGAAAAAATGTCAGGTTTAATGCCAATATTTACAATCTCATGAAGGCCCATCAGTGTAGCATTAATGGGCTACAGCTTTTTAACTCTCAATATTTAGGCATCTTATGCATAGCTTAAGTAGCTGCTTTGTTAACTACTGGAAATCTATCCCTTATCCACTCTTTTATAGCAATCAAAGAAAAGGCAAAAAGAGGTGTAGTGCCTCACACTTCTGATTTTATAGTGTTTTCCCTTCCCCCACTGTCATAAATGTCTACCTACAAAACTCTAAAGGAGAAAGCTCACTAAAGCCTCACATTTTGTCAGTCGGTATTCACCAGTCAGAGCACAAAGCAAACAAATTCCCTGCAGAGGGGACAATGACACCCTGACTCCATGAGGCACCGGTGGTTCCACAAAGTGCTCTGGCATGGGCTGAGTGCCGCGGTGCCGAACAGATGGCCTGGGTGTCCCTCCCTGCCACACAAACAGAGCAGCATCCAGACAGGCTGGCAGAGAACTGTTATCACAAGGTCACTTCCATACACATAAACCCAGCTTTTCCCTTCAGGAAGGTAAATATTGGTGCCTATTATTCACAAACATCAAGCACACAGCACGCTGTGTGCAAACGCTGCATGCATATGGACACCAGATAAGCCACTCACATGCTGCATCTCAGATCCACACCCTGGCACTGTGCAATCAGCCAAAATGTTCTCCTAGAACAAGATTCATGTTTCACTACCAATATGGTGAAGCTTTTTATTCAGAGCTACTCTGTTATTACAGTCGAACAGGCCTGACAGTATCAAAGTTGATCACAGTTCTAATTATAACTTTTAATATGCTGGATTTTATTCATTCCTCCTCCTTTTCAACCTTGATGTTTTATTCCCAGCTATTCAGGGCTTAAGACTCATAAATGAAAAGAGAAGTTTCTGGTTTTTTGACTATGGATGTTGCTGACTGTAGCCTATTCAGAAGGCAGTCTGCACAGAAAGGGTTCAGGGTATAACTATTTAATGGCTCAGAAGCAAATCCCAAGAAGGCAATTACCTAAGATACCTGCAGCATCCCAAGGGGCTCTAATTAGGCCACTGCAAAAAATTGCTGAGCTTTAGTTTGTGAAGGATTCAAGGCCATCAAGGCCAGGTTGGGAGGGGGCCCTGAGCAATCTGATCTAATGAAAGGTGTCCCTGCTCATGGCAGAGAGTTGGAACCAGATGATCTCTAAGATCCCTTCACACCCAAATCATTTTATGACTCAATGATCAGGAGGTCCCAGGCCTGAGATGGACAGCAAGCAGATGAGCCAACTGCTTCAAGGTGAGCAAGCAGACCCAGGCAGACTCCACTCAACAGATGTATAAGCTTTCACCAAGTTTCCCTTAGACACTGAGTTTTCCATCTCCCAAGACAACTTTTTTCCATTTTTATTTCTGCTCCTTGTTCTTCTTCTGAACACCAACAACAGCGCAGTGCCAAATTTCACTGCTACCTGAAGCACCAGCCAAATGAACTCACTTATTTTCATGCCTTGTCATGACCTTTCTTTACCAGATGCAAAACAAGATGAAAAATTGGGGTCCCTTTGTATAATCTCAAAATAAAGGACATGGGCAAACCCTCACTTTGTGTGCTCCTGACATGTTGTAGTGGTTTCAGTTCGCCTATTCAGGTTTGTGGCTAAATGCTAGCACACTTAAATTTACTTGATTGCTTCTTGTGAGATGAGGATTAGGAGTAGGCAAAGCAGGCTCAAACTTTATAAAGTACAAAGAAGTTTTATTAATATACCTAAGACAAAGGGAAAAGAAAAAAAAAACCCAAGAAAAAAAAACAGAACAAACTCCTCAGACCACCCCTCCTTCCCCCACCTCTCCATTTCATTCTCTCTGACAACATACAAAAGAAAACACTTTGACCTCCAGTCAGTTTACCACCTCAGAAACAGCTCTTGTTCCAGTTCATTTAGGGAGAGAAGTTTCTTTTGCTTACACCATGGATTTTCTGTAAGAAAAATACAGTTTTTATGGGTCTTCTGCCTCACCATTAACCGCCGCTCGCGAGCAAAGTCCAGCTTAATGGTGGATCCCTCCCACACAGTAGCCTTCCCACAGCCACTGGGTGGGTTATGAACAGTCCACAGGGTACCTGTTTTAAGATGCCAGTTCAATTGCAGCAACAAAGAAAATCCCTTCTTCTGTGCTCAGCAACACAGGTTCTCTTGACAACTCAGGTTCTCTAGCATTCTCCCCGGGACCAGGGCTCTGGGGTCACAGCCTCTCCTCTCTCTTGGTTCTAGTTTCTCATCAGGCTGTACTTTTTCAACACTTACTTGTCTGTACTTAGGTATTTCAGTTCATTGGCTGCAATAAGAACCTCACATCCCCCTTTGGACTATATCTTCATATATTACAGAGAATTTATTAGCTCAGTCCCCAACCATGGTTCTCCAAAAGAGTTTTCAGCTTCACTCTTGAAGCAACTTCCCATGCACCTCCTTGTGAGTATCAGTTCTGCTTTCCTCACTGACTGTAAAGTCTCTGCGCTGCACTATGTTGATGTCCTCACTCGTTCCTCTCTCTGCGAGGAAGGATGGGTGTCTGTGAGTTTAGTCCAGGCATGGAGAGAGTTAATCTCTGTCTCTCTCTCTCTCTGGCAGTGTGAGGACACGTGCTCTTTGCCGGGCTGTTTGAACAGGTCCGAGCTGGATGCCAGACGCCTCAAGAGTCTCTGCCTGCTCGCCCAAGCTGGCTGCTGGCCTGGTGGGCCATCTGGGCCCGGGGTGGCAGGGCAGGCCGCAGCTTGGGTGGAGTTCCCGCCTGGTCCTTGCCTGCACGCTCTCCCTCTCGTGTAGCTGAACACACCAGCTGAGCTTATCTGCTGAAAATTCCAATCGTTTCCTCCCCCATTCCCGGCTGCCAGCGGCACGGCTGCCATAAAACCTCCCTTCCCCCCCCCCATCCCTCCTTTGGAAGAAGGTGGGGGGGGCCTTACCAGCGAGAGAAGCAGGAGCTGCTCCTCTCTACACAGCAGCAGCAAGTCTAAAAGGAAGAGCTTCAGAGAGTCTCTGCTTATATATGGTTTTTTTCCTCGAAGGCGGATCAACTTTTTAATTGGTTTACCTACCTATCAATCTTTAAAACTACCTGATTATTGGCTCTCTCTCGCAGGAAGGAAGTTGTATTCCTTCCTGCAGCACAGATCACTTCCTAGATTTTGACCCCTCTGGCCTAACCCAGGACACATGTGTAGAATCCACAAACTAGAACTACATCCGATATAAAACAGCTGAGTAGCCGAAAATAACTTACCTCAGATGAGGACCTGAGCTGATAACTTCAGTGGGGAAATTATTTCCATGTACTTGAGAAAAATGAGCCAGATGGGGCAAATGTTAAGGCAAATACTACAGCATGTTTATCTAAAAGTCTCCTCCAATCTGAGTGAACAATTTAGCTCAATGTTAATATTTTTGGGCATGTGCAAGTGCGTCCAAGAGCTTGTGCATCTCCTGTACAGCCACTTCCTCACTGAGCCACTGCTCTGAACCAGGTTTAACTTCTGCAAATACAGTGTCCATAGGGGAAATGCAGCTTCAAGGATTCAGTTCACTACTGCCAAACTGTCTCATCTTCACAGAGCTCCCAGTGGGTTCATGTAGAGGAGGATAAAGGTAATAATATTTTACAAGTTGCCAGCTTTAATCCTGTGAGGACCCGAACTATGGCCAGATTTAATCATCTGAGGAATCAACATGGCCCATTTCATGGCAGTTCCCCTCCAGCAGCAGTCCCACAGCATCATCCTGTCCAATCTGCTACACAAATTCCATTTTAAAAAGCATATAAGAGGACATCATTAGTTAGTCTTAAAAAGTCTGCAAAATGTATACAAAAGAAATATTTCTATGAAAACCCACAAAAGGGCATGAAATGAGCACCAAGCTGACTTAACATTTAAATATGCTTAACACCAATCAATACTCTTTTTTCAACGCTGCACCTAAAGCAAATCCTCAACTTACCAGAGGCAAAAGATTTAAATTCAATAATATATCTCAGTTATGTCAGAGCATTGACTCTGTGATGCACAGAATTCCCTGGCTTTAATCCAGGATGGTATTTAACATCAACTTCATCTTAAATAAGGCATTCATTTTCAAACTTCAGAGGAATTATTCATGTGCTTAAAAGCAGGCACATGCACGAGCGTTTTGCAAAGCTTCCACTCCTGTCCCTCTGCTGTTGGATATCACTTCCCATTAGGTGTAAGAATTTTTCATAGCAGGCACCAGAAAAATAATAGAAAAGGAACAACACAGTTATTAGAGGGAAGCCTGGGTGATGCTCACTCCTCTGATCTTATATAATTTTTCTGCCCTGTGACCTCCTCTACAATTTCCTACCAAATGTATTTGCTCCACATTTCCATTTCTCTTGAGAGATGTTGCTGTATGAAAAAACACCCATTAGGTACTTTTGCCTGCACAGAGCAGGGTGTGACAAACCCATCCATCATCACCAGTGACCCACATCTGTGTGCTCCTGGTGTGCCCCTCACTCTCTCCATGGGGATGGATGAGTCTGGCTCACTTTGGACTCACCTTTTCCCCTTCAGACTTCAACTTCCTCAGGGGCTGAATTTTAGGTACAGCCAGGGAGAGAATCAGTGAAATAAACCTTCAGCGTGGAAGGGAATGTTACCCCAATAAAAAGTCCTCTCTACCAATACCTACAGTCCCCAAAGGAAGAGGGATAAGAGCTACAAGTATTGGTCAGTCTTGTGTCAAAACAAGTGATTTGCACTCCAACTTGAACTCACAATTGACACAAAACGTCACATTGACAGAAAACATGTTAAGAGCCAGGACTTCATTGCACTTATATACAATATTACGTATAATATTATATTACACTAATATATAATATGGAATTTATATGTAATACTACAAAGTAAGCATTTTGAAAATGTAGAAAGGGTGTGCTTCTTTTGCCAAATTAATGTTTGTGGGGAAGTAAAAATAAAAATAACTTTATTGACTTTAGGCTTTGCCAAAGCTGCATTTAATTATATGAAGATTATTACCAGGTTCTGCATTTTAAAAATACAAATTTTACCCAGGAGTCTTCTCTGTGGAAAAAAATATTGCAAAACCAAAACCCACCAGGCTACAGAAAGACTGTGAACTGTTTCCTTCTCCCATTCATTGTTTTTCAGTGGATGTTTTGCTGCCAATATCATTCAGCATTTTGTTTGCTGAGCAGATGGCTGAGTATTTTCAAACAGGGAAAAAAACCCAACCTCATAGCAAATAAGACTTTTTTTCTTTAAAAATTTTAGCTGAATTTTTGTCACTATTTAAGTTTGGAAATGCTATATGTTTTTATGAATATTCCATTTTGAGGGGAAAAAAAAAAAGGACAAAAAAGAGACTGATGAGGCACCTGTAACACTGGAGGGACATCATGCTTGGGAGGTTTAGCTTGGGAACTTCTGCCTGACTTGCAACCACTCATCCCAGGACAGGACCAGCCCTTTGTGAGCACTTAACTGCCTTATGTGAAATAACCCTGTTCATTGAACAAAGCAACATCTTAAATCACAGCCTGACAAGAAAAATATGTAACACTGGTTGCTTATGAGCAAGCCTCATCCAGTATTGCCCTCCTGGGTTGTCTCCAAGCCCACAGAGTCCATTTCCACTGCAAGAATAACTAATAAATAAAACCAAGGAGAAACAAGCAGCCCAAGGCAGCCTGAGCTAAGTAAATGGTGGAGAAAACACATCTTAGATTTAACTTGGCCATCAGCTGTGTTCAGCTTCTGGACTCTTTTCTGTGTCTGTGCTGCTGACTCCAGTTAAAATGATCTCCATCAGCAGGGTTTAGCCAAGCCCTGCTCAGGGCACGATTCTCCTGAAGTCCAGATTTATCCACAGGGCTAAGGAGCTTCTTAGGCAGCTACAAATCCAAATTTGTTAGCATTTCTAGCAGCTCGAGAGTGTCTGGAGCTGCAAGATTCCCTCTCGCACCCAGCCAAGGCCTGGTGAGGGATGAGCTTGGTGTGACAGCAGTAGGCAGAGCTTTGTCCACAGCCCCATTAAACCCTTCTCCAGGGGCAGGGTGATGCGTTAGCACAAGGGCTGCATCAGTCAAATCTATCAGCAGTGACTCATCAGCCCACGGACTGGGGGAAAGGCAGCAGGGAGAGATCAGGGTTTTCTCAGGCACAATTCCTCAGCTGTCCCCTGCTACTGATTGTGCCTGTGAGATATGACCCAGTCTAGGGCACAAAGAAAGAAATGCATTCATAGCTGGTTCACCTGCCTGGGCAGTGCAGCCAGCCTGTAACCAAGCACATGGGAAGCCATAAAAAATAGTGCAGCTGCCTTTTTGCAGTGGGAAATTAAATACAGATTCAAGGTCTAGCCCATTTGACAAATTACAAGCTGATTGTTAC
Organism: Eopsaltria australis; assembly: GCA_034509425.1. Taxonomy (NCBI): domain Eukaryota; kingdom Metazoa; phylum Chordata; class Aves; order Passeriformes; family Petroicidae; genus Eopsaltria; species Eopsaltria australis. Next base: position 73,419 of record JAVTVJ010002550.1, read on the forward strand.
AGGCAAGCTTAAATGTGTGTGTCTAGAGATAGACAGACAGACAGACATAGATATATCCTGCATGTATAATACAGAAATTGCCCCTGGCATTAGCCTGATGTTAATTATTCCCTGGATAGGAAGGGACTGTGCTGTGTGATAATGCACCTTTGGTAGGAAGCTGCTAAAAGGCAAAGCAATAAAAACTCTTGGCTCACAAACAGCTCTCCAGAACCAAGGACCAAGACTGTGCTCCTGCTGCGTTTCCCTTCTAATTCAGCAGTTCAGAGGCAAAGATTTAGATCCCTTCTCCAGTATAATTAGGTCACTGCAGAGACCTAGCTGCACTGCTGTGATGTCCCAGCCTTATCAAAACACCCTCACCCCTGCAGCTTAGAGTGCTGCAAAGCGACCTTGTGGCTTGTGTAACAGCCAATGTAACTCACAGTGTTAGCGTAAGAAAACACATAATCACGGAATGATTATATGGGTGCTTTAATAAAAGGGCCCTGGGAGCAGGGGTTGTCGGACCCAGATCAAGCTCCGCCATGGGTTTGAAAATGAACACATTTATACTATAACCAGCTTATAATCATCAGTTAATCATTAATTCAACACCACTCTATCAGATACATTGTTTTCACTCAAGCATAAGTTTCAGCCCCCCTTTCTTACTACCCCCTTACATTTCCCAGGACTGTTGCAAGTGAATTATTATTCTTACTCATATTTCCTATGCAATCGTTTCATTAATCTTGTCGTAAGTAATCGTCATGGAAAAGCACACAGGTGCGGTTCTCATGACTACCCTTCTAACAAAACAACACCTAAGGCTTATCGATCCCACAACCTAAAACCACCACCAACCCCAAAATCATTTTGACCCCTCTGCTATCATTCCCCCCTTTGAAAGTATTTTCACTTTATAGGTGTAAATGCTTTCACTCATTATAGTCCTTTGTTTCTGAATTTATAATGGATGTTCGTCTTCAAATCCTGGGTTGTCATTAGCGTTGTCCTGGATGTTGTCACAACTCGAGGAATTCGGGGATAACGCAGGTTGTGGAGCCTTGCTTCGTGTCAGTGCCTGCATGATTCTTTGGTTCCAGGATGTTTTCTTCTGTATTTCTCTTTTTAGTATGCTGTAAACTAACCAGATTACTAGGAACATAACTAATAAGATTATTACATTTTCAATGAGAGATCTAATTCATGAACTCGCATTCTATCTTAATTTTTTAAAAACTTTATTTAACTAGCTTGTAGTCATGTCCCTTTGTTCGTCTTGTGCTTCATGTTTTATGTGTTTTAACTGACTGATGTTATGTTCTACATCTGCAGTTACATTTAGGATGTGGACGCAGTAACGATCAGCTTGATCTTTTAAAAATCCACACACTCCATGTTCTTTCAGGAGTAATATATCTAGGGCTAGTCGATTTCGTAAAGTCATTTTGGTAGTAGCTTGTAATTGTATGTTTAGTTCTTTGAATCCTTCCCTGGTAATCCTTGTTAGTCTTTCTACTTGACCGGTAAGTCTGTACATCATTTCTCTGTTCTGGTAATTTGCTAGAGGGCCAAACAGAGATTCTAGAGCCCACATAAGTTTTACTCTACTAGAGGGTTCTTGCTAAATTTTATTCTGGTTTTTATCACTTTTCTTACCACAGTAGCTACAACGTGTGGGCCTCTGTCTGAGGATATTCTTAGAGGCACTCCAAACCTGGGAATTATCTCCTGCAGTAGCTACTTTACTGTTTCTTCTGCCTGATTGGTGTGACAGGGAAGGGCTTCAGGCCATCCTGAAAATGTGTCAGCTCTCACTAACAGATATTTGTACCCTCGAGTTTTTGATAATCCTACAAAATCTACTTGCCAATAATCTCTCGGTTCTATCCCCACCCGAAGTCTCCCTAGCTGTGCCTGTCGTCTAGCTACGGGATTGTTTTTCAAGCAAGTTTCACATTTTGACATTATTGATTTTGCCATTGTTAGCATCTGTACTGAGATTACACTTGGTTTTAGCAGTTTTACCAATGCTTCTGCTCCCCAGTGACACTCGTGCTTCATCTGTAGGACTTCTCTCATTATCAAGGGGGGTAGCACTATTTGTCTTTGTGTAGTTACATACCACCCTGCTGAATTCTTCTGTGCATTTAGTAGATGTCCCAGCTTCTCACCTTCTGTTGAATATTTCGGTTCTGTAGGTAGATTGAATTGAGATACGTTAAGCTTTGTGGGTATCAATGCCATTGCTATTTGCACCTCTCGAGCAGCCTGTCGGGCTGCCCAGTCTGCCTTTCGATTGCCCTCACAGATCTTGGTGTTCCCTGATTGATGTGCTTTGCAGTGTATAATTGCTACTTGTTCAGGTTTTTGTACTGCTTTTATCAATTGCAGAACTGCATCTTGATGTTTGATATGTGTTCCCTGGGAGGATAGCAACCCTCTCTCTTTCCACAATGCCCCATGTACGTGGACGATCCCGAAAGCATATCTGGAGTCAGTCCAAATATTAACCTTCTTCCCTTCACTCAATTCTAGTGCTCTGGTTAAGGCCACTAGTTCTGCCCTCTGGGCAGATGTATTTGGTGGTAATGCCTTTGCTTCTACTACAGTACTGATTGTTGTTACCGCATATCCAGCGTATCTGGTCCCATTCTCCATGAAGCTGCTTCCATCTGTGAATAACTCCCAGTCCGGTTGCTCCAGCGGGACGTCTTTCAGGTCTTCTCTCGCTGTGTAGGTGTATTCTATTACCTCTATGCAGTCATGCTCTAGTGGGCCTTCCTCAGCTGTAGTACCTAGGAACAAGGCTGGATTCAAAAGGTTGGTTGTCTTTAGTGTGACATCATCCTGCTCGGTCAGGATTACCTGGAATTTTATCATCCTGCTCGGAGATAGCCAGTGGCCCCCCTTTTGCTCTAAAACAGTGATGACCATGTGTGGCACATAGACATCTATGTGTCTTCCCATTGTGAGCTTCCGGGCTTCTTGTATCAGTATGACAGTGGCTGCAACTGCTCTCAGACATGCAGGCCACCCGGCACTTACATTGTCCAGCTGTTTGGAGAAATAGCCTACCGGCCTTTTCCAGCTCCCCAAACATTGGGTCAGGACTCCCAGTGCCAGGCGTTGCCTTTCATGTACGAACAGTTGAAAGTCCTTGGACAAATCAGGTAATCCTAACGCCAGAGCCATTGTCAATGCTTCTTTCAGTGCTTTGCCCCAGCTGAACAGCTGCGTCTTCTGGGCTTCATACAGGGGTGTCATGGGTTAGGCAGGAGGGGTCAAAATCTAAGAAGTGATCTATACTGCAGGAAGGAATATAACTTCCTTTGGCAATGAGTCCATAGTCCATGATCCACAGGCGGCACCATCCTGCCATCCCCAACAAGACTCGCAGCTCATGGAGATTCCAGGGCTCTGGAATAGCACAAATAGCTTGGATACGGTTAGTACCTAGTTTTCTTTGTCCTTGTGAAATTTCACATCCCAGGTAAATTACAGTCTGTTGGGCAATTTGTGCTTTTCCCTTGGACACTTTGTATCCTCCCATGCCCAGTGAGTTCAAAATCTCAATTGTTACCTTAATGCAGGTTGCCTTTTCTTCTGTGGCTATTAATATATCATCTACGTATTGTAGCAAAAGGTGTTGATCTCTCGGTACCTGCTTCTGGTTGGTCCAGATCTCCAGCTCCTTTGCCAGTTGTTTCCTAAATAGGGTCGGGGAGTTTTTATAACTCATTGGAAGACGGGTCCAAGCGAGCTGGGTTTTTCTTCTGTTTTCTGGATTTTCCCATTCAAAGACAAACAGCTTCCTGCTTTTTGTCAAGGGGAATGCAGAAAAAGGCATCTTTTAAATCAATTACAGTAAACCACTTGTATATCTCCTTTACGGATGCCAACAATGTATAAGGATTAGCAACTATGGGGTATATGTCCTTGGTTATTTCATTTATTGCCCTTAGGTCCTGTACTAGCCTGTAATCCCCATTGGGTTTCTTCACCGGAAATATTGGTGTGTTATATTCTGATTCACATTCCTCTAAAATCTGATATTTTAGAAATTTATCAATAGTCTTTGCTATTCCCTGCCATGCCTCTGGTTTTATTGGGTACTGTTTGATTTGTACGATCTTTGCTCCCTCTTTTAGCTCTACATGGACTGGTTGTGCTAACTCAGATTTTCTGGGTATCTCTGTTTCCCATACTGAGGGTATTACTGCATCTTCTACTTCCTTAGGGATTCCTGCGACTGGTTTCTCTTTTATCATTAGAATTTTTCCCGTTTTTGACTCTGGTATTTTCATTAACAATTCCCCATTCTCAAAAGTTATTGCTGCATCAAGCTTTGCTAGTAAGTCCCTGCCCAAGAGGGGGATGGGACATTCAGGGACATACAAGAATTCATGAGTTAACACTTTGTTCCCAAAGTACAAATCTAGGGGTTGCAGGAATGGCCGATTTTCCTCCTTCGTTGTGGCCCCAACTACTGTGGTGGATCTGTTCTCCATCTGCCTCTCTAGATTATTTAAAACTGAATGCATAGCCCCACTGTCAACCAAAAATTTTACAGCCTTTTCCCCAAGTTGTATAGTTACATAGCCGCCCCTGTTCCAGAATATAATACCATCACCTTGGCAACTTTTTCTTGCTGGAAATGATTACCTTGGTCAAACTGGTCTGGGTAGTAGTCTGGATGGCAATAAGCACATTCATCAAAAGCCAATGGTCTCCCGCGGCCCCTTCCAAACCTGCCTCTCCCCGTTCCTCTGCCTCGGCCCCCCCCCGGCACCTCCCCTTGAATTCCCTTGTAACACTGCCAAGAGCTGTCCCTGCTTTTTATTAATTTCCTTGTCCCTGTTATTGTAAACTTTCCAAGCTACCTCCAGTAATTTGTCTAAATTTCTTAACTCTTCCCCTTCCAGTTTCTGTAACTTCTTTCTAATATCATCCTGTGATTGACCGAGAAAGATAAAAGCAAGTTGAACTTTAGCTTGTTCTGTGTCTACCTGTAGGTTGGTGTATTTCCTGGCCGCCTCTTTGAGTCTCTCTAAAAATGCAGTGGGGGATTCATCCTTCTCCTGCCTTATTTCATATAACTTAGCCCAATTCATAGTCTTAGGTATAGCATTTTGAACTCCTATTTGAACCCACTCTTGATATCTCCTTAGCTTCCTCATGTCAAGGGGGTCGTTAGGGTCCCACAATGGATCCTCAGAGGGAAAATTATTATCTAGAGTCCCTATCACCAGTCCCTGATGGATATCTTCCCTCGCCCGGTTCTTCGCTGCCCTGAACACCATCTCCTTCTCACTAGAGTCCATTAGGGTCTCTAGTACTACTTGGATATCATCCCAGTCTGGGTTCTGAGTTTTCATAATCATTTTCACCACTCTAGCTACTTTGTCAGGGTTCTCTCCATAGGTCCCAGCTGACTGCTTCCATATTACTAGGTCACCCGGAGAGAATGGTATTTTTACAAAAACTGGCCCTTCCATCCCCACCCCTTGTCTTAAAGGAGCAATTACTGTTTTCTTCTGTTCATCTGCCTTTGACCGACCCCTCCCCATTCTGGGCCAACCTGGGGCTAATCTGGAGCATGTCTGGTGGGCTATTGGTCCATCCTCATCACTTTCACTGCTATCAACTCCTTCTGCACCCTCTCCCCTGTTCCCCCGTACTGTAACTAAACTTTGGTTAGTTCTAGGTAACGGCAATACAGTGGTGGCCTGGTCAGGAGTGTGGGGAAGGGGAGAACTTTCTTGGGACCCCGAGGGAGGTGTAGGTGGGAAAGGGGTCTCAGGTGTCGGTGGGAGAGGTGGGTATAGTGATGGGTATTGACGGGCAGGTGGAGATGGGGAAGGGGGGTACCCGTGAACAGGAGGGGTAAGTGGGTCGGTGACAAAGGAAGGAGTAGCTGGGTTAGGTGAAATGGGACCAGATGAAGTAAAGCTAGATCCCTTTGATGTTGCAGGAGCTATCAACAGGTCACCTTCCATGTCAAGTTAAACTTTCATTCAATGCCAAATTTTCTATACGTTTCCCTTGAACACATGCTACATGTTTATCATTGTTAGGTACTGTAGTAACAGTTAAGCCTCCCTCTGCTGGCCACTCCGGTTCTTCCCGTAAATAGAAAAACAAATCAACATAAGGCATTTAATCCAATTTTCCCTCTTGCTTACAAAACAACAATAAGTGAGAAATCAAGTCAGATTGCAAAGACTCATTTTCCGGCCATCTTTTCCCGTCACGCAAAGCATATTTCGGCCACTGAATGTTACAATAATCAATAAGCTTATCCTTACGTAATGCTGGACCAAAATGACCTTGTTTCCAATGTGCCAACAAACACCCCAAAGGAGAAGCACGCGATATGGGAGCACTGCCACCCAAAATCCCTTTTAGCTTCTCCATATTACTACAGAATCACCACTGCCGACCCTGCAATGCTTTCGCAATTGACTTACGGATGGCGCCTAGGCATTTACCAGGAATTCCTTAGCCCAACCAAGCGTAGCTTTCGC
>JAVTVJ010002551.1:17713-31358 GCA_034509425.1 Eopsaltria australis
TTCCCAGAGCTCCAAACCCAAACTCCCAGAGCCCCAAACCCCAACTCCCAGAGCCCCAATTCCCAACTCCCAGAGCCCCAATTCCCAACTCCCAGAGCCCCAAACCCCAGAGCTCCAAACCCCAATTCCCAGAGCCCAAATCCCAACTCCCAGAGCCCCAAACCCCAATTCCCAGAGCCCCAATTCCCAACTCCCAGAGCTCCAAACCCCAACCCCACGCAGGAAATCCCTTGGGAAGGTGTCCCCACGCACCGGATGAGGAAGAGCGGGTCCTCGCGGATCTTGGTGGCCATGTCCAGCAGGGAGCTGGCCGCGGGCCGGGCGAAGGCGGAGCCGGGCAGCAGCTCCGTGTCCCCGCTGTCCCCGCTGTCCCCAACCTTGGCCAGGATGAATTTATCCACGGGCCGGCCCAGCAGGTACTCGTCCCTGTTCACCATGGCCCCGGGGCCCTGGTACATCCACTCCAGCTTCTCCTCTCTCTTCCTGGAAAAGAAATCCTGGATTTATCCTGGGACAGCCATTCCAGCTTAAAATAATCCTTTATTTATCCTGGGACAGCCATTCCAGCTTCTCCTCCTGTTTCCTTGGGGAAAAAAACCTGTATTTATTGTGGTACATCCACTCCAGCTTCTCCTCCCGTTTCCTGGAAAAGAAATCCTGGATTTATCCTGGGACAGCCACTCCAGCTTCTCCTCTCTCTTCCTGGAAAAGAAATCCTGGATTTATCCTGGGATATCCACTCCCGCTTAAAATAAATCCTGGATTTATCCTGGGACAGCCACTCCAGCTTCTCCTCCCGTTTCCTGCAAGAGAAATCCTGGATTTATCCTGGGACAGCCACTCCAGCTTAAAAGAAATCCTGGATTTATCCTGGGACAGCCATTCCAGCTTAAAATAAATCCTGGATTTATCCTGGGATATCCACTCCAGCTTAAAATAAATCCTGGATTTATCCTGGGATATCCACTCCAGCTTAAAATAAATCCTGGATTTATCCTGGGACAGCCATTCCAGCTTAAAATAAATCCTGGATTTATCCTGGGACAGCCATTCCAGCTTCTCCTCCCGTTTCCTGCAAGAGAAATCCTGGATTTATCCTGGGACAGCCATTCCAGCTTCTCCTTTTGTTTCCTGGAAAAGAAATCCTGGATTTATCCTGGTACATCCACTCCAGCTTAAAAGAAATCCTGGATTTATCCTGGGACATCCACTCCAGCTTAAAAGAAATCCTGGATTTATCCTGGGACATCCACTCCAGCTTAAAAGAAATCCTGGATTTATCCTGGGACAGCCACTCCAGCTTCTCCTCTCTCTTCCTGCAAGAGAAATCCTGGATTTATCCTGGGACAGCCACTCCAGCTTCTCCTCTCTCTTCCTGCAAGAGAAATCCTGGATTTATCCTGGGACAGCCACTCCAGCTTCTCTCTTTGTGCTGTCCTTGTCCCCTGTGCTGTCCCCGTACTGTCCCTGTGCTATCCCCCCCTGTCCCTTGTGCTGTCCCCTGTGCTCTCCCTGTCCCCCGTGCCCCCAGTGCTATCCCCACACTGTCCCTGCACTGTCCCCTGCCACCCCTCATTGTCTCCTGCCATCCCCTGTCACTCCCGCTGTCCCCTGCCATCCTCAATGTCCCCTGCCATCCCCTGCTGTCCCCTGCCACCCCCACACTGTCCCCTGCCACCCCCTCACTGTCCCCTGCCATCCCCTGCTGTCCCCTGCCACTTCCACTGTCCCCTACCACCCCTCCCACCCCTCATTGTCCCCTCCACCCACACTTCCCTGCATCCCCTGCCACTCCCGCTGGTCCCCTCCTGCCATCCCCGCTGCCCTGCCGTCCCACTGTCCCCTGCCATTCCTGTGCCAACCCTCGCTGTCCCCTCCCACCCCTCACCTGTCCCCTGCCACCCCCACACTGTCCCTCCACGCCACACTTGTCCCCTGCACCCCCTCACGTCCCCTACCCCCTCACGTCCCTCCACTCCCTCACTGTCCCCTGCACCCACACTGTCCCCTGCCACCCCCTCACTTGTCCTGCCACCCCTCCACTTCCCCTGCCCACTCCCCTCACTGTCCCCTGCCACCCCCCACACGATCCTCTGCCACCCCCTCACTCCTGCCCACCCCTCACTGTCCCCCTGCCAACTCCCTCACTGATCCCTGCCACCCCCTGCTTTCCCCTGTCACTCCCACACGTCCCCTGCCATCCCCTGCGTCCTGTCACTCCCACACTTTCCCTGCCATCCTCACTGTCCCCTGCCACCCCCACACTGTCCCCTGCCATCCTCACTGTCCCCTGCCAATCCCTGCCACTCCCGTTGTCCCCTGTCATCCCCTGCCATTCCATGCCATCCCCCGCTGTCCCCTGCCACCCTCTGCCACCCCTCACTGTCCCCTGTCACTCCCTCACTTTCCCCTACCACCCCTGCCACCCCTCACTGTCCCCTGCCACTCCCTCATTGTCCCCTGCCATCCCCGCTGCCCCTGCCATCCCCACTGTCCCCTGCCATCCTCTGACACCCTCACTGTCCCCTGCCACTCCCTCATTGTCCCCCTGCCACCCTCTGCCACCCTGCGCTGTCCCCTGCCACCCTCTGCCACCCTCACTGTCCCCTGCCATCCCCACACTGTCCCCTGCCACCCCTCACTGTCCCCCGTCACTCCCTCACTTTCCCCTACCACCCCTGCCACCCCCTCACTGTCCCCTGCCACTCCCTCATTGTCCCCTGCCATCCCCTGCCATCCCCTGGTGTCCCCTGCCACCCCCACACTGTCCCCTGCCATCCTCACTGTCCCCTGCCAATCCCTGCCACTCCCGCTGTCCCCTGCCATCCCCCGCTGTCCCCTGCCATCCCCGGTGTCCCCAGCCATCCCCTGCCATCCCCCGCTGTCCCCTGCCATCCCTGCCATCCCCGGTGTCCCCGTCTCACCTGACGGTGCCCATGTCCTCGGCGTAGCGCTGCATCTCCTCGCGGGCGCGCTCCTCCTGCAGCTCGCGCTGCAGCTCCTCGATCTTCCTCCTCTCGGCCTCGTGCTTCTGCTCCGCCTTCCACACCTTCTCCACATTGCGCAGCGTCTGCGGGTGCCAGCTCTTCTTCAGGTTCTGCGGAGACACGGGATGGGCACCGGGATTGGCACTGGGATCCGGGATTGGCACCGGGATGGGCACCGGGATTGGCACCGGGATCTGGGATTGGCACCGGGATGGGCACCGGGATCCGGGATTGGCACCGGGATGGGCACCGGGATCTGGGATTGGCACCGGGATCCGGGATTGGCACCGGGATGGGCACCGGGATCTGGGATTGGCACCGGGAATGGCACCGGGATCCGGGATGGGCACCGGGATTGGCACCGGGATCCGGGATGGGCACCGGGATTGGCACCGGGATCTGGGATTGGCACTGGGATGGGCACCGGGATGCAGGACTGGCACTGGGATGGGCACTGGGATGGGCACCGGGATCTGGGATTGGCACCAGGATTCAGGATTGGCAGCAGGATTGGCACTGGGATGGGCACTGGGATCTGGGATTGGCACTGGGATGGGCACCAGGATGGGCACCGGGATGGGAACCAGGATTGGCACCGGGATCTGGGATTGGCACTGGGAATGGCACTGGGATGGGCAACGAGATTGGCAGTGGGATCTGGGATTGGCACCGGGATCCAGGAGTGGCAGCAGGATTGGCACTGGGATGGGCACTGGGATCTGGGATTGGCACCGGGATGGGCACTGGGATCTGGGATTGGCACCGGGATCCGGGATGGGCACTGGGATCTGGGATTGGCAGCAGGACTGGCACCGGGATCCGGGATGGGCACCGTGATCCGGGATTGGCACCGGGACTGGCACCGGGATGGGCACCGAGGGTCGGGGCCCGGGCACGCCGGGAGCCACCCGGAGAACGGACCCGCCCCTCCCGCTGGCCCCGGGGAGCGGGGAAGCGCACATCGCTGCCCGGAGCCCCCTCAGCACCGCCGGAGCCCCCTCAGCACCCACCGACCCCTCAGACCCCCCACAACCCCTCAGACCCCCCTCAGCCCCCCACAACCCCTCAGACCCCCCTCAGCCCCCCACAACCCCTCAGACCCCCCTCAGCCCCCTCAGCCCCCCTCAGCCCCCACAACCCCTCAGACCCCTCAGCCCCCACAACCCTCAGCCCCCACAACCCATCTCAGACCCCCACAACCCCCCACAACCCCCTCTGAGACCCTCACGAACCTCCTCAGACACCCAAAACCGACCCTCTCAGCGCCCCTCAGACACCCCCGGCCCTCACTCCGCTCTCTCCCCGCGTCCCCCTCATCCCCCCGTCCCTCCGCTTTCCCCCTCAGGCTCCCCTCACACTCCGCTCAGCCCCGGTTCCCCTCAGCCCCGCTCCCCCTCAGGCTCCCCTCAGGCTCCCCTCACTCCCCGCTCCCCCTCAGCCTCCTCACTCCCCTCTCACCTCCGGTTCCCCTCAGCCCTCCCGCTCCCCCTCAGCCCCCTGCAGGCTCCCCGAGCCCCCGTTCCCCTCACTCTCCCCTCACTCTCCCCTCACTCTCCCCTCCCTCTCTCGTCCCTCTCTCCTCACCAGGTCTCCCCCCCCCATGGCGGCCGCCGGCCCAGCGCGTCCCCCGTCGCTACCGGGACAGGAAATGCGTCATCATCGCGCGCGCCGCCGCTTGGGTTTCCGCGCGGCTTTCCCTTAGCGCGTCACTTCCGGCGCCGCCGAAGATGGCGGCGCCCAGCAGGGGCCGTGAGGGAGGAGGAGGAGGAGGGAGAGGAAGAAGCGGCGGGGAGGCCCCGCAGCACCGGGCCCGGGGGGTGTTTCCATTCCGTTCATGGAATCCAGAGTGGTTTGTGCGGGGAGGGATTCAAAGCCCTTCCAGTGCCGTGGGTAGGGACGCCTTCCATGCTCCGGCCTGGCCTGGGGCAGCGCCAGGGAATGAAGGCAAGGTGTGAGGCTGGAATTGCTGCAGTAATCGCAGAAGCACCGAAAGCCTCGGGGCGGCTCCGCTCGGCTGCTCCCGTCACAGCGGAGGCCCGGGCCGTGCCCCTGGCTCGCAATTCTGGTGCCAAGAGCTCCGGACCGGAGCTCAGGAACTGCCCCGGGGCACGGCCCGGGCGCTGCTGCCGCCCCCGGTGCGACAGAGCCTGAGCACTGCCGGGCCGGGTGGGGTAGGAACGGGAATATCCTGTGCCAGGGCGGGCAGAGCCCGTGATCACCCGGGATAGAGCCCGTGATTTCCCGGGATAACTCCTGTGATCACCCGGGATAGAGCCCGTGATCACCCGGGATAGAGCCCGTGATTTCCCGGGATAACTCCTGTGATCTCCCGGGATAGAGCCCATGAGCTCCTGGGATAGAGCCCGTGAGCTCATGGGATAGAGCCCGTGATCACTCGGGATAGAGCCTGTGATCCCACGGGATAGAGCCCGTGATCACCCGGGATAACTCCTGTCATCTCCCGGGATAACTCCTGTGCTCTCTCGGGATACCCCCTGTGCTCTCCCGGGATACCCCCTGTGCTCTCCCGGGATAACTGCTGTGATAACTCCTGTGCTCTCCCACTTTGGACCTTGTGATCACCCGGGACAGAACCGGCGATTTCCCGGCGGGTCTCGAACCCGTGACCTCACGCTCCCCAGCGCGCCGCGCTGCCCCCCGCGCCACCCTTCCCGCCGCGCCCCCCGCGCCCCCCCCAGCCCCGCGCCCGGGGCGTGGCTCAGGGGCAGCGCCGCCGCCTGCGGGGCCGCGGGTCACGGGTTCGAGCCCCGCGGGCACCCAGACAGTGACCTGTGTCACCGCAGCCACCAAACCGGAGTGACCCGCGTGTCACAGCCTGGGGGGGGACAGCTCAGCGCGGCTCCTGACTGCTGGAAATCCATGATGAACGTAATTTAAATTAAGGGTAATTGCTCCAACAGGAAAAACTCGAGAGGCAGCTGCGGAGTTGAGTTTGGACATGGAGAACTCAGGAGAGCAGAGAGGGGAGCGTGGAAAAGCGGGAGTTCAGGCTTGGAAAAAAGTCAGCGAGTGATTGCCGAGAGCTCAGAGGGGTAAGAAGGGCTCTGTGAGAGGAGATTTTGGGGGGAAAAAGGGGGAAAAGAGGGGGCACCTGGAGTTGAACCAGGGACCTCTTGATCTGCAGTCAAATGCTCTGCCACTGAGCTATACCCCCTGGCCTAAAACTGACACCAATCAAATCCCTAAAACCCAGCTCAGGTTTAATTTTAGTTTATTCCCACTGCAGGTAAATGTCCCAAGACTCCAAAAAGGACCAAGAAAATCCCTTAAGCCCAGCTCAGGTTTAATTCCCACTCCGAAAAGGAGCAATAAAACCCCTTAAACCCAGCTCAGGTTTAATTCCCACTTCAGGTGAACATCCTAACACTCAGAAAAACGAGTAATAAAACCCAGCTCAGGTTTTAGTTCATTCCCATTGCAGGTGAATGTCCCAATACTCAAAAAAGAGCAATAAAATCCCTTAAGCCCAGCTCAGGTTTAATTCCCACTCCGAAAAGGAGCAATAAAATCCCTTAAGCCCAGCTCAGGTTTAATTCCCACTGCAGCTGAACATCCCAATGCTCAGGAAAGGAGCAGTGAAATCCCTTAAGCTCAGCTCAGGTTTTACTTTATTCCCACTGCACGTGAACAAACCCCTTAAGCCCAGCTCAGGTTTAATTCCCACTCCAAAAAGGAGCAATAAAATCCCTTAAGCCCAGCTCAGGTTTTAGTTTATTCCCATTAAACATCCCAACCAAATCAGGACAGAAACAAAAGTTGTGTCCTGGCTTTGTCACTGCCCAAAGTTGGATTTTTCCAGGATTTTTGTCAGGTTTTAGTCCTGGAGTTCTCAGCCCTGCTGGGTATGAAAACAAGAAGAATCTTCCTCGTTTTTTAATGGAAAAAAGAGGAAAAAAGGAGGGGGCACCTGGAGTTGAACCAGGGACCTCTTGATCTGCAGTCAAATGCTCTGCCACTGAGCTATACCCCCTGGCCTAAAGCTGACACCAGTCAAATCCCTAAAACCCAGCTCAGGTTTAATTCCCACTGCAAGTGAACATCCCAATGCTCAGAGCAATAAAATCCCTTAAGCCCAGCTCAGGTTTTCTCTTTTCCCACTGAACGTCCCAGCCTAATCTGGACTAAACCAAATTTTCTGTCTTGGCTTTTTCACCGCCCGAGGTGAAAATCCAGGATTTTTCCAGGATTTTTGTCAGGTTTTAATCCTGGAGTTCCCAGCCCTGCTGGATATGAAAACAAGAAGGATCTTCCTCGTTTTTTAATGGGAAAAAGAGGAAAAAAGAGGGGGCACCTGGAGTTGAACCAGGGACCTCTTGATCTGCAGTCAAATGCTCTGCCACTGAGCTATACCCCCAGCTTAAAACTGACACCAATCAAATCCCTAAAACCCAGCTCAGGTTTAATTCCCACTCCAAAAAGAAGCAATAAAATCCCTTAAGCCCAGCTCAGGTTTTAGTTTATTTTATTCCCACAGCAGGAGAATGTCCTAACACTCAGAAAAAGGAGTAATAAAATCCCTTAAGCCCAGCTCAGGTTTAATTCCCACTACAGGAGAATGTCCCAATGCTCAGGAAAGGAGCAGTGAAATCCCTTAAGCTCAGCTCAGGTTTTACTTTATTCCCACTGCAGGTGAACAAACCCCTTAAACCCAGCTCAGGTTTAATTCCCACTCAGAAAAGGAGCAATGAAACCCCTTAAACCCAGCTCAGGTTTTATTTTATTTTAATTTTATTTTATTTTATTTTATTTTATTTTATTTTTATTTATTTTATTTTATTCCCACTGCAGGTGAATGTCCCAACACTCAGAAAAACAGCAATAAAATCCCTTAAACCCAGCTCAGGTTTTAGTTTATTCCCATTGAACATCCCAACCAAATCAGGACTAAACCAAATTTTCTGTCCTGGCTTTGTCACTTCCCAAAGTTGGATTTTTCCAGGATTTTTGTCAGGTTTTAGTCCTGGAGTTCCCAGCCCTGCTGGGTATAAAAACAAGAAGAATCTTCCTCGTTTTTTAATGGGAAAAAAAAGGGAAAGAGGAGGAAAAAAGGAGGGAAAAAGGAGGAAAAAAGGAGGAAAAAAGGAGGAAAACAGGAGGAAAAAAGGAGGAAAAAAGGAGGAAAAAAGGAGGAAAAAGGAGGAAAAAAGGAGGAAAAAAGGAGGAAAAAAGGAGGAAAAAAGGAGGAAAAAAGGAGGAAAAAAGGAGGGGGCACCTGGAGTTGAACCAGGGACCTCTTGATCTGCAGTCAAATGCTCTGCCACTGAGCTATACCCCCTGAGACAAGGGAATTCCAAATATTTTCATGGAAAAAGGATAAATTTTCTTATCCAGGGATTGGATTCCTTTCCTGGACACCCCCCTGGGCAGCCCAAGGTGCCTGGTGAAGGTGCAGGGAGTGAAATGGGATAAAAGATGGGAAAAATGAGGAATCCTCGTGGATTTGATGCCTGAAGAGGGCTAAGAACAGGCAAAGCACACCCAGACAGGGAGTGATTCTCACCCCGAGCACTTTTCCAGCACTCAGGGCCTCATTCCTTGGATTCTGGAGCTCAGGAGCGGCTCTGAGTGCACAGAGCAAGCTCAGAGCTCTCCGTGGATTTTCTGTGCCAAACTTTTGGTGGAAGGAAGAGGAAAAGAGGGGGCAGCACCCGGAGTTGAACCAGGGACCTCTTGATCTGCAGTCAAATGCTCTGCCACTGAGCTATACCCCCATGGGATAAGGAAATTCCAAATATTTTTATGGAAAAAGGATTAATTTTCTTATCCAGGGATTGGATTCCTTTCCTGGACACCCCCCTGGGCAGCCCAAGGTGCCTGGTGAAGGTGCAGGGAGTGAAATGGGATCGATGATGGGAAAAATGAGAAATCCTCGTGGATTTGATGCCTGAAGAGGGCTAAGAACGGGCAAAGCACACCCAGACAGGGAGTGATTCTCACCCCGAGCACTTTTCCAGCACTCAGGGCCTCATTCCTTGGATTCTGGAGCTCAGGAGCGGCTCTGAGTGCACAGAGCAAGCTCAGAGCTCTCCGTGGATTTTCTGTGCCAAACTTTTGGTGGAAGGAAGAGGAAAAGAGGGGGCAGCACCCGGAGTTGAACCAGGGACCTCTTGATCTGCAGTCAAATGCTCTGCCACTGAGCTATACCCCCATGGGATAAGGAAATTCCAAATATTTTTATGGAAAAAGGATTAATTTTCTTATCCAGGGATTGGATTCCTTTCCTGGACACCCCCCTGGGCAGCCCAAGGTGCCTGGTGAAGGTGCAGGGAGTGAAATGGGATCGATGATGGGAAAAATGAGAAATCCTCGTGGATTTGATGCCTGAAGAGGGCTAAGAACGGGCAAAGCACACCCAGACAGGGAGTGATTCTCACCCCGAGCACTTTTCCAGCACTCAGGGCCTCATTCCTTGGATTCTGGAGCTCAGGAGCGGCTCTGAGTGCACAGAGCAAAGGCACAGATCCCACCAGGGCTCTCCATGTTTTTTCTGGGAAGGATTTGAGTGGAAGAAGGAGGAAAAGAGGGGGCACCTGGAGTTGAACCAGGGACCTCTTGATCTGCAGTCAAATGCTCTGCCACTGAGCTATACCCCCTGCTGCCTCAAAGAAAACCTTTAAAGGATGATTCTCCCAAATTCCAGAGCTCCCTGTTCCCAAGGAATCGGCTCCTGCTGCAGAAGCTGCAGGGTGAGAGCAGCAGACACTGAGTCACTGCACTCCCACACGGGGCTGGATGGACTTGGCCCAGTCCTTTCCTTTCCTTTCCTTTCCTTTCCTTTCCTTTCCTTTCCTTTCCTTTCCTTTCCTTTCCCCTTTTCCTTTCCTTTCCCCTTTTCCTTTCCTTTCCCCTTTTCCTTTCCTTTCCCCTTTTCCTTTCCTTTCCCCTTTTCCTTTCCTTTCCCCTTTTCCTTTCCTTTCCCCTTTTCCTTTCCTTTCCCCTTTTCCTTTCCCTTCCCTTTCCTTTCCCCTTTCCCCTTTTCCTTTCCTCTCCTTTCCTTTCCTTTCCTTTCCTTTCCTTTCCTTTCCTTTCCTTTCCTTTCCTTTCCTTTCCTTTCCTTTCCTTTCCTTTCCTTTCCCCTTTCCCCTTTCCCTTCCCTTCTCCCTTCCCTTCCCCCTTCCCTTCCCCTTCCGATCCCCCATGGAATCTCTGCCTTTCCCCCTCTCTGACTGCAAAAGGAGAGCACAGAACAGGAGAGGGCCCTGAGCTGCCGTTCCTCGATCACCTCCCGGTGACCAAAAACCCCCCAAAATCCACAGGGAAAAGGAGGAAAAGAGGGAAAAAGGAGGGGGCACCTGGAGTTGAAGCAGGGACCTCTTGATCTGCAGTCAAATGCTCTGCCACTGAGCTATACCCCCTGGCCTAAGACTGACAGCAACCAAATCCCTTAAGCCCAGCTCAGGTTTTGTTTTATTTTATTCCCACTGCAGGTGAATGTCCCAATACTCAAAAAAGAGCAATAAAATCCCTTAAACCCAGCTCAGGTTTAATTCCCACTTCAGGTGAACATCCTAACACCCTGAAAAAGGAGTAATAAAACCCAGCTCAGGTTTTAGTTCATTCCCATTGCAGGTGAATGTCCCAATACTCAAAAAAGAGCAATAAACTCCCTTAAGCCCAGCTCAGGTTTTAGTTTATTCCCACTGCAGGTGAACAAACCCCTTAAGCCCAGCTCAGGCTTAATTCTTACTCAGAAAAGGAGTAATAAAATCCCTTAAGCCCAGCTCAGGTTTTAGTTTATTCCCATTGAACATCCCAACCAAATCAGGACAGACACAAAAGTTGTGTCCTGGCTTTGTCACTGCCCAGAGTTGGATTTTTCCAGGATTTTTGTCAGGTTTTAATCCTGGAGTTCCCAGCCCTGCTGGGTATGAAAACAAGAAGAATCTTCCTCGTTTATTAATGGGAAAAAGGGGGGGAAATGGAGGGGAAATGGAGGGAAAAAGGAGGGAAAAAGGAGGGAAAAAGGAGGGAAAAAGGAGGGAAAAAGGAGGGAAAAAGGAGGGAAAAAGGAGGGAAAAAGGAGGGAAAGGAGGAAAAAGGAGGGAAAAAGGAGGGAAAAAGGAGGGAAAAAGGAGGGAAAAAGGGGGGAAAAAGGGGAGGAAAAAAGAGGGAAAAAGGGGAGGAAAAAGGAGGGAAAAAGGGGAGGAAAAAGGGGAGGAAAAAGGAGGGAAAAAGGAGGGGAAAGGAAGGGAAAAGGAGGGGGAAAAGGGGGGAAGGGGGAAAAAGGGGAGGAAAGGAGGGGGAAAGGAGGGGGAAAGGAGGGGGACAAGGAGGGGGAAAAGGAGGGGGAAAGAGGGGGAAAGGAGGGGGAAAGGAGGGGGAAAGGAGGGAGGAAAGGGGAAAAGGAGGGAAAAAGGAGGGAAAAAGGAGGGAAAAAGGAGGGGGAAAGGAGGGAAAAAGGAGGGAAAAAGGAGGGAAAAAGGAGGGGGAAAGGAGGGGGAAAGGAGGAAGAAAGGAGGAAGAAAGGAGGGGAAAACGAGGGGAAAAGGAGGGAGAAAAAGGAGGAAGAAAGGAGGAAGAAAGGAGGGAAAAAGGAGGGAGAAAAAGGAGGGAAAAAGAGGGGGCACCTGGAGTTGAACCAGGGACCTCTTGATCTGCAGTCAAATGCTCTGCCACTGAGCTATACCCCCTGGGATGGCTCCTGGGCCAGGGAAAATTGAAAGCATTTCTTGGGAAAGAGGGAAGTTTTTCTGTCTGTGGATTGGATCCCTCTCCTGGACACCTCCCTGGGCAGCCCAAGGTGCCTGGTGAAGGTGCAGGAATGAAATGGGATCAGAGATGGCAAATGTGGTTCCTTTCGTTCCATTTCCCAGCCCTGATCCAGCCCGGGTTTTCCCCCATTCCATGTTCAGGCTGGATCCAGTTCAGGTTTCCTCCCATTCTGTATTCTGGCCATGATCCAGTCCGGGTTTTCCTCCCATTCCATATCCCACCCTGTTCCAGTCTGGGTTTTCCTCCATTCCGTATTCCCACCCTGATCCAGTCCAGGTTTTCCTCCCATTCCATATCCCACCCTATTCCAGTCCGGGTTTTCCTCCATTCCGTATTCCCACCCTGATCCAGTCCAGGTTTTTCTCCCATTCCATATCCCACCCTATTCCAGTCCGGGTTTTCCTCCATTCCTTATTCCCTCCCTGATCCAGTCCGGGTTTCCTCCCATTCCAAATCCCACCCTGTTCCAGTCCAGGTTTTCCTCCATCCATATCCCACCCTATTCCAGTCCGGGTTTTCCTCCATTCCTTATTCCCACCCTGATCCAGTCCAGGTTTTTCCCCCAAAATCCATATTCCAGCTATAATCCAGTCCGGGTTTTCCTCCATGCTGTATCCTGGCCACGATCCAGTCCAGATTTTCCTCCATTCCATATCCACCTTTATCCAGTTCTGGTTTTCTCCCATTCCATATGCCTCCGTGATCCAGTCCAGGCTTTCCCTCATTCCAGATTCCAGCCTGGATCCAGTCCTGGTTTTGCCCCATTCCAGATTCCAGCCCAGATCCAGTCCTGCTTTTCCCCTACTCCAGATTCCAGCCTGGATCCAGTCCTGGCTTTCCCCCATTCCATATCCCATGCTAATCCAGTCCTGGTTTTGCCCCATTCCAGATTCCATCCCGGATCCAGGCTCGGTTTTCCCAGGCTGAGTTTTTCCCCATTCCAGATTCCATCCCAGATCTGGGCTCGGTTTTCCCAGGCTGAGTTTTTCCCCATTCCAGATTCCAGCCCAGATCTAGGCTCAGTTTTTCCAGGCTCGGTTTTCCCAGGCTCAGTTTTTCCCCATTCCGGATTCCATCCCGGATCCAGGCTCGGTTTTCCCAGGCTCAGTTTTTCCCCATTCCGGATTCCATCCCGGATCCAGGCTCGGTTTTCCCAGGCTCAGTTTTTCCCCATTCCAGATTCCATCCCGGATCCAGGCTCGGTTTTCCCAGGCTCAGTTTTTCCCTGTTCCAGACAATTCCTCCCTACAGAGAATTCAGCCCCGAGTGAGGCTCAGCCAGACCCGGATTTTCCTGTGAGCGTTCCCTCACCTGGAGCACAATCCCTGCATTTCCCAGGGCCTGGGGCTCCCATCCCACATTCCCAAATTTCCCTGAAGGATCAGGAAGAAGAGGAAAAGGAGGAGAAAAGAGTTGAACTTTTGATCTGGAAACACTCTCCCCTTCATTCCATGGGAATTCCCAACCGGAATCTCCCCGCTCATTCCCATCCCACCAAAACTCTGCTAATTAATCCCAGGATTAAAAACCCAGATCCTCCCAAATTCCTCATCCCTTTCCTCACCATCACCCTGATTCTGCTGGGATTCTCCTGCCAGCGCGGGGGGGGGGAAAACCTGGGAATTCCGGGCTCCCGGGCACATTTTTGGGGAGAAAAAGCAGGAAAAAAAAGAGAGGGGGCACCCGGATTTGAACCGGGGACCTCTTGATCTGCAGTCAAATGCTCTGCCCCTGAGCTATACCCCCGCCCGGGCACCCAGGGCAGGTGTGGCTCCTTCGTGCCCAGGTGTGGCTCCCTCGTGCCCAGGTGTGGCTCCTTCGTGCCCAGGTGTGGCTCCTTTGTGCCCAGGTGTGGCTCCTTCGTGCCCAGGTGTGGCTCCTTCGTGCCCAGGTGTGGCTCCTTTGTGCCCAGGTGTGGCTCCTTC
>JAVTVJ010002552.1:0-82375 GCA_034509425.1 Eopsaltria australis
TCTCTTCAAGTCTCAGAAGTTGCGTGAATTTGCTTTCTTTCCCTAATCTCTCTTCCTTCCTCCCTCTCTGTTCCTCCTCCCTTAGTAAAGTACCGGAAGAGATAAAGAGATTTTTGTAGGTGCGGTTCTGGATGAGCAAGATTTGGGGTTGTTTTCTGTGTCTCGGTTAAAGTAATGTGCATCAGGAGTTAGATGATGTAAATGAATCTTGTGCCAGAGAAAATCTTTGTTCAAGTCATTCTTGGAATAATTGTCATTCCTTTTAATCTTGTTGTAGGTCAGCCATTAGTTAAAGTGAAAGGACATTGCTAGGAAGATAAAACATAGGATTTCAGTGTTTCTAGCTGAACAGCTGCATCTTAACCAACGCGGTTTCATTGAAAATTACAAAGATGACAATGAACTTTTAAGTTTTGTCATTTCTATGCACTGGATGTAGTGTGGTACCAAAAGTTTCAGAAACAGACATGAATGTGCACTTGCAAAATGCATACATAAGTTGCTTTAGTCAGAAAAGCAGTAAGAAGGAATGTTTCTGAACTCTGCTTTGCAAATATTGACTCTAGCCTACATTATGCTTGCTTTATCAGTGGTTTGATTCAAGGATCATTCCACTGACTTAAGAGAAGAGACTCCAGATTTATATCACATAACTGGGATAATAACTTCTCCCAGAATCAGTAGGTGATGTTTTCTACTAATGCACTGCCTTGAATGTTAACCAACTGATTTACATTATGACAAATGCAAGAAATTCATGGTGTGACACAATTAGTTGTAAATACAAAACCATTTTAGTTACCATCTCATCTTTTTTCCTATCCCACTCCCTCGAGGTTTCTACCACTACACTTGTGACATCATGCTTGTCTAATTACTTATTTAAGAAAGAGAATTAATATTTTAAATATTAAATTGATTCTACCACTACTTTCAGCAGCTGTAGAATTAAAGTAGAATATAATATCCATTACTATAAAAAGTCTGCTATCTCATGAGAAAGTATTGTAAATGTACAAACCATTCTTAAAAGATATTAAAGAATTGTGATCAGTTTTCAATTACTTTTAGCTTTCTATTTTTATACCATGTATATTCAAATTTCTTCAGAGCAGGGAATTCTTGAAACTCAAAGCCACGTGCTTAAGTTAGGAAAAATACTTTTTGGTTACATCTATGGTTTTCAGTAATTTCATTAAGTTCTTGCAATTAAGTATATAGACTAGTACAGTTTGTAGACATCAGGAAAGTGACATGAATGCTGTCATAAAAAATTAAAAGCCAAGCCAGTTCCTTTCCGTGCTGGAACAATATGTCCTACTTTGCTCTGATAGTATTGTTGTGGATTTTTTTTTTTTCTGAATCATCCCACTAAAAAGCAAAGATGTATTGAGAGCACATTTATCTGCCCAGCTTTTACCTGGACAAAAGTGATTTAGTAATACAGGGGAATAGTTTTGTTTTACTCATCCAGAATGAACAGAGAGAAACAGAACTGTTACATAATTGCCTTTATGCATAAACAATGTCATGACATTAATATTCTATTGGACATCCACTGTTGCAGGGAATAAAGATTAAGCTCTGATTGTTACATTGTGGGAGGTTTAAACTCACTTAGTAATGTTACTTATGGGCAAAATTGGATTTCCAATTAGTTGTGCTCATTTACCCTTCGATGCATGCTTTGAGGGGCTAATGATACTCCATATGTAAATAATATATCCACATGGCAATGGAGGTTGTAGCACTTGCTCAGGTTTCTCTTTATTCAGTGTAAGTACAGGATTCATATTAAAACTGTAGAGAATTATGTTTTAACATTTTTTCTTACATACTCCTAAGAAGTACTGTCCCTTTCTGTAAACTCCACATGCTTCAGTGTCTTAAATGTAAAGATTAGTGGTTATCAATGGTAAACTTATGGTGATTTTGTCAGCTTTGAACTCACATTTGACTATTGTAAAATCCATCTGGAAAAGACACTTGGTTTAAAATTATTCTAAATTTTCTTGATAGTCTTCCTCCTGTAAAGTATTGAAAATTCCAATGAAACTGTTGAGTGCTATAACCTCCAATTAGACTCACTTTTTTCAAGAGATACGCCCAGGTAATTATGGGATGAGACCATAAAAAATTAGTTAATTGACTGTACAAAGTAGTCTGGGAAACACTGCAGAAAGTAGATGATGTATCTATAAGTAATGTATATTTCAGAGTGTGTTTTATCTAACCAACAAACCTCCATAAACCCAAAGCTGAAACCAGCTAAGAGCTGGTATTATTCACAGACATATAAGCCCTGAAACTACACACAGAGGAGATGAGACAGTTGAGAAATTACAAACAGTGATTATTATTAGGATGGGAATAGTATTTTCCTCCCTAACTCTCTGTGTATGGAAAAATACTAGCATAACAAGGGTGCCTGAGTGTGGGACTGCAGACTGGTGCCTGCAGGTGGCGAGCAATATGTACAATGCAAAGCATTTCCAGACTGTCAGTCCTGCTGATATCACCATCTCGTTATCAGTTTGTTTCACTAAATTATTGCTTTATTAAATATCAAGCAGAATTCAAGGTACTGCTGCTTATATGCTTGTTGCTATTTATTTGATTTGCAGATGAAATTCCTACAGTGGTTGGGATCTTTAGTGCATTTGGCCTTGTCTTCTCTGTCTCCCTCTTTGCTTGGATCTGCTGCCAACGCAAATCTTCCAAGTCCAATAAGACCCCTCCATACAAGTTTGTCCATGTCCTGAAGGGGGTTGATATTTACCCTGAGAACCTCAACAGCAAGAAGAAGTTTGGAGCAGATGATAAAAGTGAAACAAAGAACAAATCAGCTATGCCAAAGAATTCTCTCCATCTCGACCTGGAGAAGAGAGATCTAAATGGCAATTTTCCCAAAACAACCGCAAAAATGCAGGGGTCTCCAGATCTTGAAAATTCATCTCCTAAACACTTTGCAGAAAGGAAGAAAGATTCAGTATCCCCTGATAGCTTAAAATCCATCACTTCCCTGTCATCTGAAGATAAACAAGACAAGCTAGGAACTCTCTTTTTCTCTTTAGAGTACAACTTTGAGAAAAAAGCATTCATAGTGAACATCAAAGAAGCTCGTGGGCTGCCAGCAATGGATGAACAGTCAATGACTTCTGATCCCTACATCAAAATGACAATCCTGCCTGAGAAGAAGCACAAGGTGAAAACCAGAGTGCTGAGAAAAACCTTAGATCCAGCCTTCGATGAGACTTTCACGTTTTATGGGATCCCCTACAGCCAGATTCAAGACTTAACACTTCACTTCATGATCTTGAGTTTCGACAGATTTTCCAGAGATGATGTCATTGGAGAAGTCCTTATCCCCCTTGCTGGAATTGAACTCTCAGAAGGACGGCTGCTAATGGACAGAGAGATCATCAAAAGAAATGTTAGGGTAACATCTTTTTTATTCAGAGTTTGAAGGTGTTGTGCTAGGGTTAGCTATGATTCTTGTGTAATGCTGCTGCCATCTTGGAAAGAAAAGCCAAAAAGCTCACCATGCAATTCCTGAGATGCTTTCCTAATGGCAGTGAGCAGAAGCCATTACACAAATGCATTTTAAGAAAACATTACAGCAAGCATGTTGAAAGAAATTGCTAATGCCCTAAACTATAATTTCTTATTCATCCAGTCCAGGCTTGTGTAGACCCATTCCAGATAGCTCAAGCAGACTCAGAACCTACTGTTTTGATTTTAATTTCTTTTAAATGAAAGAATAAAAATATTTATGTATTATTTTCATTTTCCTCCCTCCCCTTTCCTATTTGACATCATTCTTTCTTGAATTTTACTGAAGTAGCAGAAATGGCAACTGCAAGGATTGTGTAGCACATTCTTAACGAATGTAGGTAGTCTTTAGTTATGGAAGTGAGACCTGCTAGAGACCACATTGGTGATGTTGTATCCTGTTCTTGCATGTTGGTGCTGTCACCACCTTGCCTCATTAATTGTGATACAGGCTGCAGGTTTACTAAAGGTAGCAAGGGAGAAGCCATAGATTTGCTGGAGTCATCAACAAAATATTCTGACTGTACTGGGACAAAAATATTTCATACTGTGGTATTTCAGTTCAGAATGTAAGTGTCATGTACAACCACCCCAGCTGAGCCACAGAAATGCACAGGCATCACACACACATCTCTTAAATCTCTCCTAAGGAAGTGAAATATGAATTGACGTTCAACATGATTGGTTTCAAATGACAAGCATACTGCCAAATAAAATAAATATCTACTAGGCAACATACCTATAGCTAATACTGTTATTTTGCAATTCTATCACTATATAGCAACAAACATGAGTATACCACAGATCTTTTGTTGATAACTTACTGGATTTTCTGGTACTATCTTCTCTTATTTCCCTTGCCTTCCTCCTCCCTTTGAAATAAACTACTCCTGCAAATTCCAGGAGAATCAAATCATCATAGAGAAAAAACTTTGATCTCACCTTTATTTCATGTATTTTATACTGCTTCAGAAAGTG
This sequence comes from Eopsaltria australis, assembly GCA_034509425.1. Classification (NCBI taxonomy): domain Eukaryota; kingdom Metazoa; phylum Chordata; class Aves; order Passeriformes; family Petroicidae; genus Eopsaltria; species Eopsaltria australis. Next base: position 4,531 of record JAVTVJ010002552.1, read on the forward strand.
TCAGGGGATAAGATTTCACTGGCAGTTTGAATCCTCCTTGTTTAAAATAGTTTACTAAATTTTTTTTTGTTTTTCTTTACTTACACTAGATTTTTTCTCCCCAAGGTATCTTTATGGAATTTTGTTTTGCTTAAGATAATTTTCTTATTAACTGATTTTTTTCTCAGGATTTAATTTCTACTGTCTGAAGATAATGATGTCATGTCAACTTATATTTTCCATTTATTTATTATTTATTTTTCAGTCTGATAGCAAATAATGAGAAAAGTTGTATAACTACTATAGAGGGAAATTATATTCAGTATGTTAATCAGAATGGCTCCATATGTTATATCTTTTTACACAGTTTCAGAGCATACACTTCTGTGACATTTCATAAACATTTTAAACTCTGGTTTAAAGCTTGGTGAATATAAGTGCTTATGAATAGTTTTATTCCTTTTTATTTTTTCCCTTTATTTTCCTTAGAAATCATCTGGGCGTGGAGAATTACTGGTCTCTCTCTGTTATCAATCTACAACAAACACACTCACTGTCGTTGTTCTAAAAGCCAGGCATCTACCTAAATCTGATGTGTCAGGATTATCAGGTAATGGTTTTAATAATGAATATGCCCTAAGAATATAAAACAGAATGACAAGAGACAGCGGAAATGTGGCATTTCAAAGACTAAAAATATTCCATAAATGCAGAAATGGTGTTTCTATTATTTACAGCCTATGCATTTTATTCATATCTAGGTCAATGCTTTATTTCCAGGGTATGCATTTTGCAAATTTGTTCTTCAATCACATCAAGAAAAGGTGACATCTGTTAGCAATGGAAACCAATGAGTTTTATGATTGTCTTGAACAGAACCCATCTGCCATAAGCATGGGATGTTGTTTGCTGATACCAAAAGCTTTTATTTATGACAAAAAATGAGTTTATTTGTAGCAGATCAGTATCAAGTGAGATCATCATATAATTTATCTCAGAAGAAAAGCAGCCACTTGCCTCTGTGTTGAATTTGGGCCACTGAGCACTAACATTTATTTGGCAAGGTGAAAAAATGAGAGCTGTGCCAGTGCTGGGAGGAGGCTGCAGCATGACACCTGTGCTTTATTTGAGCCAAACTTGGGGTGCCCTAAGAGGCATCAGATTTTATGCTCTCTTCTCCTTCTCTGTTGCCATTTCTCATTCAGTGAGAGCCTCCTCTGAAGCCAATTCTAAAATTGCACATAGAAGACACATTAAGGCTATGTAACATAATCACAGTATAAAATTTAATGTCTTATGTACAATACTGCCACACAAAAGAAACAGTACACAACAAAGGGCCGTAGGACCACATCTGTTACTGCTTCTTTATAGAACTGATAGTCTTTCATTTCACTGGATATTTTAAAAGAAGCAGAAGATTAATTAGTTTTGGGAAACACAGAATAGCTATCACTGCATCCAATACCATTTTTCAATTTTTCATACTGCAATTTACCTGGAAAGATAGCCCATCCTGAATCCAATGCAACAGAGCTCTAGATAACTGTCATGAAGTTCCATTTAAATCTTCTTTTTTGATATAAAGTTTCTTGACATATCAGAAGTAGAAAGGATATACATAGAGGTCAACAATTTACTTGATTAAAAGAGAGGATATGTACTTTTAAAAACCAACCCCAAATTCACAGGAGATAGTGGTGGTTTCATGAAGACATCATGACAGCAAGTTGATCTCAACAGACCTGCCTGATGTTTACCCAGGTGGTAAAATAACTTGGGAAAAAAAAAAACCTTCCTGGTCACAGCATCCACCTGGATCCTACAGATCCCTATAGGCAGCCATGTTGCACCTGAACACCTACTTCATTTAAACAATTTTTAATTTTTTAAAATTTTCTGTAAATTTTCAGTAAAGTCAGGTGCAATAGGTATTTGGGTGTCAGTACCATGCTGCATTCAGGACAGTTATAATTTCCTCTGTGACTTTCCCCTCATCCCAACATTAGTCTTGGAAAAGGAGGATGGTGAAGTGGTATTTCTATGGGATAAAATAATTCCTCAATTCAACCTCCTTGAGAAGAGGGGAATTTTGTACCGTCCAAAGCTGTTCCATTTTCACAATCTCCCTGATTCCCTTGGTCACTGGTGCTGAGGTCTCCTAATGAACCTAATAAAATCAAGTGGAACTCTCTAGTCTTATCGAGTTTCTGGTCAAAGGTAACAGTTAGAAAACTTCCTCTAAAAGGAAATGGAAACCAGTATGAATCCACTGATTGATATTGATTTTGGTATTTCTAATGCTTGTATTAGAAAGGATAGGGCATAGGGGAGTTGGAATAATTTCAAAGCCAGTGAGTGTTTTAATTAAGCCCTGTTTTTGAAATGGTCACTATGGTAATAGAATAGGAAAGTGAAGAGGTACTCTTATTACACCCACTTCTGGTAGTCTATTGTCAGTTCAAGGAAAAACATAACTTTTGTTCATCCAACAATTTCAGTCTGATAACTGTGACATAACATTTATAAATATCATTCAGTTTTAGTATCACTTCTTTTAAAAAAGTATTCAGGCATTCTTGATGATTACCTTGGCTGATTGTTTACATAAACAATCATGTTTGACTGGGTTCAGTAGAGAAGATTTTGTTCTACATCACTGCACCATAAGAACCTGGAAACAGGCCCACAGTTTCACTGAATAAATGCCAAGGTAATTGAAAGGGTTGATTTTTAAAATTTTTGCTCTGAAAGAATAAACATGGCCATTACTGAAGACAATAGCAAGGGAATCTCACAACAGTTAAACAATTATGAGGAATACAAACACCCAAAATTGGTTCACAGCTAAAAGTATGGACATCTTCCCTTTCCTTATTCAACAATAGTACAGCACAGGTGTAAAGTCAGATGCATATTTCAACAGCAAACATACCCTTACATTTAAAGTTTAGTATCAAATTTGTTCAATAACAATTGGTGGCCTCAGTTTAATCAGGTTAATTGACTTCAGTAGAAGCCCAGCAGAAGTAACACATCCATTCTCTCGGTCCAAGCTTATTCACTCCTTTCTGAAGATTTTCTTTTCATGAGTCTGATTACTGCTGATGATTATACCCCAGTAGAATGTGTGAAAAGCAAATTTCTGTTATGCATAAATATGTAATGATACATATTTTGCAGAGACCTTTAGAGTTTTGTGCACTTTCAGACCATCTTTGAATGTGGTACAGATGTTTTTAGTTTTAATGGATTGCAGGACAGGATTTATCTCATGAAGGAAACACCTGTATTTGATCACAGTCTGAACTTCACTGCCTGTCTTGAATATAATTTTGGTGACCATAAAAGGCAATTAAAGGGGCTAATTCAGATGTAAAAAAAAAATTAAAAATTGGATAAGATGACTCATCTTTAATAACTTGAAACAGCTACTCACTGTGATGTAATTATATTGGATAATTATGGAATTTATCATAAACTAGATCAAGGAATTTCTGAACAACCCTGTTCAATAGCTGATCTGTGCTTTTTTTTTTTTTTTCATTGCAGACCCTTATGTCAAAGTGAACCTGTACCATGCCAAGAAGAGGATTTCTAAAAAGAAAACCCATGTCAAGAAGTGCACCCCCAATGCTGTGTTCAATGAATTGTTTGTCTTTGACATTCCTTGTGAGGGCCTTGATGATATCAGCATTGAATTTCTGGTTTTAGATTCAGATAGGGGGTCAAGGAATGAGGTCATTGGCCGGTTAACCTTGGGATCTTCAGCAGAAGGAACAGGTGGAGAGCACTGGAAAGAAATTTGTGAATATCCTAGGAGACAAATTGCCAAATGGCATATGTTATGTGATGGTTAGAAGCTGAAAGAGGGGTTGAATCTTAAAAAATTACATGCATTTTTTCCATAGGCAAGGAGCAGGTTTTTTTCTTTGCTAAGTATAATTAGAAGCTCTTAACTACAATTTTTTTTTCCAAGGGGGGTGGGGGGTTTGAAATAAAATTGGATTGAATTATCAGAACAGAAGGTAACTTAATTTTCACAGTAAATAAAGCAATTTTATTTCATTAAACTTTAACATAATTAGTTCAGATTCATGTTCTTCTGGAGTTTAAGTGGCCTGTAAATTCTGAAGCACTGTAAACCTCAAGAAGAACTACCTATGTTTTGAAAAAGTCACTAATTAGTGACTCATATATAAAAGAAGATAACCTTATTATAATATATCCAAAAGAACCCCCACCTGTGGCTTTTTAGGGAAGGGGATCGATCTTTAAAAGCCATGGGGATTGAGGGTGAGTAGGGGGGGAAATTCTTTCTGCCCCTCCACCAAAAACCTTCTTTTATGAAAATTCAATCATTATTTTTAAGTTTTGGTTTCTTATACTTTAATCATCCCAAAGAATGAACATGCTTTCCTCTTTTTACTTTACATATCACATTGTGTAAAACTATTTAAGTGTCAAAATATTATATAGTCATTTACGCTTGGATCTTTTTAGTAAGTTTATATATATAATTTGTTTTATTACAGTGACCAAAATAGATACATACTTCCAACTGGTGATCAAGTTAACATACATTTTTTTGTTAAAAGGGCTCCTTTACGGGTGACTGTACGTGTTACAGTGTAGCTAGAATTTGGAGTTAGATATGGCTTGTATTTTTTTCCTCCAGGTAGGATTACACTTTAAACATTTCAAGCCATACAAAAGAATTTCAGTTGAGATGAGGTAACATACAGGATATTACAATCAATTACTTTTTACCAATTATATTTTAACAATTCACTAGTACTAAAGAAACGTTGATTTATTTTTTTTGTCATTTCATTAAAGAATAAACAAAATAGTGAGACAAAGAAGAAAACCTTATTCTGCTGTTTAAATTCCTGTGTTTGACTTCTTGGACTGTAACAAATGCCATTACAGTCAGTATCAATATACAAACTTCAGTGTGTTTTAAAAAATTTACAGGAGAGGAAACCAAATTCAGTTTATAATTTCTCCAATATTACATACAAAAGTATTTGGAAAATGCATTTCACTTTGATTATATGAATTAATATACATTACTGACTGTACTGAAAATGGTGGTGGTAAGGGAAAATAACATCCTGATTTCCTGTCAATGTGACACACATCTATTTAAACTTAAATTGTGTCAGGCTGAGGAAATATCAAGTGTAACAATAGCAAGTGTACAAATAAAGCATTTAGACTGGTGAAATTTAGTCTTGGTTACACCAGATAGGTTTTTAGGCTGTCAGAACTATAGCACAACTATGAGCAGATTATTTCCTAAAGTTTGTGCACTAACTTCTGATACAGAATTGTTTGCAAGTATTAGTCCTACTTCATTTTCAACTACAATATATACAAAGGAAGATAATGATGTTAGCTCTTGACATAAGAAAGAAAAATGAAAAGTGGAAAACCATTTTCAGTATTTTTGCATATGTCATTTGTCACGTGTAATCCCATTGAAGTGAACGAGACTACTTGGGAATCAAGGTACTGCTCGTTGTGAGTAAAGGTAGCAGAATGGGCATGCCAGGTTAAAACAAACCAAACTTACATTGAATGTCAATCTACTTTCATTAAACAACAGACCTAGGTCCTACTTAAAACTGTTGGGGATTTGTTGTCTACTTTACCTGTTCTCATATGGCCAAATTATGTTTGCAGGAAAGGACACTGAAATATGAAATATGCAAGTAGACAAATAGTACTGGAAGAATTCCATTGAGGCTCTTCCAGGTTTTGTGTCAGTATTTTCTCCAGTTTTTGAGAATGTGTTTGATACAACAGTGTTTATAGATTTCTGTAAAAATACATTTTCAAAATAACATAAACATGCTTTTTATGATAATGCTAAATGTAAAAATATTGCGTATTGTATGTAAAAAGGAGAGGAATCTTTTTTGATTATTTCTTTAGAAAGCTGATTAACTGCTTAAGGGCTAGAGTTTGCCAGCCACATTCAAGCAGAAGTAATCCAAAGCCACCAAATGAAAGGAAAGATGCCCACAGGCTTCAGTGGGGTTTGAAGTGAAATCACAGAGCAAAACTCTTCTGAGTCAACCCAGAAATGGCACTGGGACCATGGATATGGGGAAACATTGCTTTATCCAAATAAACTCAGAGAGTTTAGGTCAGTATAGCACTATCAGAGTTGTTACAATTTCTAGAAAGGAAAGAATTGAGCTGGAAATGATTGCATCAAAGAGAGTGGGGCATCTTGCAATTAAAAAAGATGGAGGTTTTTGTACGCTGGCCCATAAGTAGTTCATTATCTCTAAAAATCAGATGACAGGCATCATCTGTCTCCAATGAACACAAAATGTTACATTAGGGGATAACAACTCATCTTTTTGAATTAATACTGGGCTGTGATCATCTTTCATTTTCCATCCAACAAGTCGTCACAATTTTTTTTTTTTTTTAGTTTTTATAGCAGCTTCAGGGTTAACATTTCTACCAGCAAAATGGCAGTTTTTGTTGGGGATAGGGGAGTTGGAATGGGAAAGGGAAGAAAAAACATTTTTATTAAATATAACAAACCCTGTAAATAGATTTTTTGCTTGGTTTGTTTTTTTTGTTGTGTTGTTTTGTTTTTCATTTAAAGCAATGCTTATCTTGGAAAGTTGAGTAAAGACGACTTGTAACACATTTTAAACCAGAAAGAGGCAGGAGAGCGAATGTAGGCCTGTACTGAGGTGAGAAATTCTGCTGTTTTATAAAGTATTCAATTCTCATTGTGAATATCTTGAACTCTGTTAAGGATACTGTACTGTATTAAACATGTAAAAAAAAAAAAATGATGTTTGTCTAAGTAGCTTACAAAAATAATAACTCCTTGAATGGGTGACTATCCATGTCTGGAGATCTGTCGTAACTAAATACCTGATTCGTTATGGTGTTGTAACTTAATAGAAGCTATTCAAGAGGAAGCATGGTGTATGAGATTTTGTAAGTTATTTGTGCTGGTTCTGTATGTTGTGCCATGTGTGTAAGACAAGAATAAACTGCTGCTTTTGTTCATCCCATCCCAAAATAATTATCCCACCTATGTATCTTTTTTTCCCCCAGTTCTATTATTGTTTGTGTTCATGGTCTACTCTCTCATGCTATCAAAAAGCAGGTGGATTAGATTTGTTCTGTCAAATACTATCCAGGTGCATCACGTGTTCTTTATTTCCAGCCGCCTGCTGCATACGAGTCCTGAATTATACTCTGCACTTGGCCTAGAACTTGGACCATGGCCCATGACAGAAAATATAAGCCTTATAGGGACAGATATACAGATGCAAATGAATGAATTCTAATATATTAGATGGAAGGAGCAAAAGTCACACTATCCTGCAGTCATTCTAATTGTTTTCCAGAAGCAAAACATACTCCCTGGCCAATCGTGTTGTACCACTTCCTTGTAGACATGGAAGTCGTGTTAGGCACCACCTTGTCAGGTGAGTTTGGAAGTTTAGGTAGAGAACACATTAATTTAAGTGCTATACGCAAATAAAAACTTTGCTGTTGTGGTCTCTAAGCTTATCAGAGTATTTACCAGCACAGAAACAAAAGCCAGGGAGGAAGAAGGCAGTTACAGCTGGGATACACACTGCCATTTAATGACTCCCATTGTGAGCTCCCACACCTGGAAGGGATCCCTGATCCTTGTAGCAGAAGTCAATTACAAGATTCACTAGCCAGATGTATAAAATAGAACATCTTCCACAGTTATAAGCTGGCATATTCTCTCTGACAAATCTCCTATCTCCAGGAGACAGGTGTCTAGCATGAGACTGCTCTAGTCTGTCCCATGCAGACACTTATTTTCTCTCCTTTGCATTGTACAGTTCTCCTCAAACAATGGTGATTCACATGGTTCACATTCCAGACCCACTTCTTCAGGACACAGATCAAGAATGTGTTTATGTTTTCCAAATATAAAATATTTATTTCAAATATATATGCAGGTGAGCCTCAGGAGGAGTCTCAATGTTGATGTTCTGCTTGCTATTTGTATCAGATTGCTGCAACAGATCATTGAGGGGGCCCTTGCAGATGTCCTCCTCTTTACAGGACAAATCCCTGAGGTCTAACACTATTCTGTAAGCCCCTTGTATTTTACAGCATCATGGATAAAAACAAGCTTAACACACTGTAAAAATATATAACCACAGATGGCCATACACGACACCTTTTTTTTCCTAAAACAAGATTAAAATGTGGTCTATGTAAGCTGCTACCTTTTCATCTGCTCTCTCCTTCGTGATGTCTCATGGAGGTGCTGAACAACTCACAGCACTCTTGTGGCTGCTCTAACTGGCATTGACACTTGATAGCTTTGTTGCTGGTGACTCCTGAGCAATTGCCTTAATTCAAAAAGTCCTACCCAGTTCTCAGAGGCTTTTCCCATATTTTTAGCTCTCCACCACTGAACAGCTGTTGTAACACAGCTTTGGTCAGGAAGCACCACTGCAGTACTGTTTGCAGTTGCAGCATGGAAGAACTATATAATTAGGTAGAATCAAAGGATCAAAATCAGTAAGAAGAGAAATAAAAGTTAAATCCTTTACTATGTTTCTGCTGTGTCTGCATTGTTACACCAATTTTGCCATCGTGTGCTTCTTTACTTGACCAGGGGAACATCCTGCAGTCACAAGTGTGAATGCTCTGATTGCACCACCAGCAAGAAAATCAGATGTTGTCCTGAAAGATCTGTTGATTTCTGCTTGAGCCCTTCAGACTCATTTGCAGCAGATGACACCACTTAGGCCCCCACACCTCACCCCTACCCCCAGTGTTCTGCAGCCACCCTTGAGATGCTCTGAATAAACCCTGGCAGTAGTGCTCATGCCCAGATTGAAGAGCTACAATACTCCGAGGGCTGGAATATCTTTGGCAACACCCTGAGTCTTGATCCCATGGCAAGGATCGGACCTCCCAAGATATCAGCAGGGCAGGTTGGCAGACTGGGCATCCCTCCCCTTGTGGATGCTGTCTCCAGTATCTCTCACCCTCCTTTCCTCCTCTATGAACACACACAGCCTGTTACTCCAGGCTCAGGCTTGCTCCTGTGTCCCATCTCTGGACACTGAAAATCTCACCAATTTCTGGCCTGTGCCACTGCTCATCCTCACTACTCACTACTCCTGAAGATGCAGCAGCCCCAGCCATGCAACTCCCTCATGTCTGAAAGTTTCTGTAATTGTAGAACTGCTCCTCTTTAAAAAAGCAGCATGTCATTCACCTTGCAGATCCTGTGAATCTTTCTGACTGCAGCATGCTCTTAGGTCAGTAAAGAACAGGTTTGGTCTGTCTGGAAAATGCTCAGCATCCTCTCATCCTGATGAAGGAAATTTCACTCATTACTGAATCTTATTCTTCCTCTTTGGACAGTCTCTCAAGAGAGTTTTTTAGAGGTGGCTGAGCTGTAAGAAGAAATGTGGTTTTGCATGTTTTTAAGTGGAGATTGTGGCATGGAATTTGGGTTTAAGTGAAACATGCAGGAATGTCAGGTCCCACTGGGTGACAGGTAAGTTCTGTGCTACTGAAAGCAGCTTCACTGGGGCTGTGCTCGCACACAGGGCTGAGGTAGCAGTCACATGCAGGGGGTTCTGAGTCATAGCACTTTGGATTTTGACTTAAACTAGCATAGATTGTTTGCAATATAAGTTAATGTTGCAAAAAGATCACTGTCTTTCTTCTATGTAAGAAATACTGTGTTATAAAAGGCTCTAGTTCTAAAAAAAAAAAAAAAAAAAAAAAATTACAAGAAAAAGAAACACAAAATCCAAGAAACAGAAGTTCAAAATGCACAATGTAACACATTAAGACTATTTTCTTTAGAAACTGCAGGTAAAAAAGTATCATTGTAAAACAATACCATTGCTGTTACAATTCTCTTTTCTAACCAGCTAAGGGTGCTGCATGGTGACTGAGATATTTAATTTAGTATTGAAGACAACCCCAGGGATAACCATGAATTTTCTCTGACAGATGCTGTAAATATTTTACGTGGCTCAGGAAACACAACTGTTTTTATGGAAACAAGTAAGAAGTATTTCACTGTATCACTTGCCATATTGATTGCATCTCCATAATACCCTCTCAATGAAATAGCCTTTAGGATTATGTGAATGGAAGTTTCTAGTTGAAGAGGGAAACCTCTGCATGCATGAGTCTGAAGTGCCTCTGTACATTGATTTGTGGGGCAAATAAATGGTATTCTAACCTCAATTTTCCTTTCAGTATCATGGGATAAAGCTTAACAACATCAATAACAGATACTAATTTCAAGACTTTTGTTATGAATTATTATTTTTGCTGCTCTCCAGGGCTGTAATGCTGATCTGGGGACTGCATTTTCTTGAGATAAATCCCTCAGAACTCTATGCTGCAATGGATATATATGGAGACAAAGTAGATGTGAATCACAAGTAGGCATGTAACAATAGAGAATTAGCCCAGGCTAAAATCAGAAGTTGTGTTAAATAGCAATAAAAGGTACAAATCACTAAATCAGTTTGAAGTGCAGGTCACTGAAATGTTGTCAGCACAGAAACAGAGGTAGAAGTCTGATAATTTTATAGAACAAGCAAAACCAAGGTGAAGCTGGCATCTGATACACATTTTTAAGTCCTGTGAGGAGCAGCTGAGGGAGCTGGGAAAGCAGCTCAGTCTGGAGCAAAGGAGGCTCAGGGGGGACCTTGTGGCTCTGCACAGTCCCTGACAGGAGGGGGCTCAGGGTGGGTCGGGCTCTGCTCCCAGGGAACAGGGACAGGAGGAGAGGGAACGGCCTCAGACTATGCCATGGGAAGTTGAGGTTGGGCATCAGAAAAAATTTCCTTACTGAAAAGGTTATTAAGCATTGGACGGGGTTGCCTAGGGAGGTGGAGACCACTCCTTGGAGGTCTTCAAGAACTAATTAGAAGTGGCACTCAGTGCTCTGGTCTGGGTGACAAGGTGGGGATAAGTCACAGGTTGGACACAATTGTCTTGGAGATCTTTTCCAACACAAATGATTCTGTGATTCTGTGATTCTGTGATTCTGTGACTTGTGCTGGTTTTCTCCTGCCTTATTCACTCAGTGAGAGCAGCATATCCTTATTTTAGCCTCCTTCGCTACACACTATGTTCACTCTGTGTGACTGGTGTTGCCTTTCCTTTGAACAAAGGCTGCAAGGGTTGACCACTGCACTTCTTTATTTGTACAAAAATAGCCTAAGGAACTATCGGGGATTCACTGTTAGGAAGTGCTGGGCCAAGGCTGATGTTGCCAGGTGTGGACTGATACAGAGATACCAGGAAGGTCTGTTTGTCTCAGGTGTTCCTCTAGTACTCAGGAAAAGCCCTTTGCTTTCATCCCTTGTTAGGTGACTCAAAGAGGGAAATTTCGACCAGGGGTATTTTCAGAACAAAATGTTTGGTTTACTCCTCTGCTCCAGGCTTTTTGAATCACTGCATTACTTGTTACTTTTTTAGTAACTACTAAAACTACTTTAATTTTCTTGCCTTGATATATTCCTTTTCACAGGTGTGAGCTGATCAAGAGCAGCCCTGCCAAGAAGGACTTGGGGTGCTGGTGGATGAGAGGCTGGACCCGCCCTGGCCATGTGCACTGAGAGCCCAGAAAATCCTACCCCAGGCTGCATCCAGAGCACCGTGGGCAACAGGTCAAATGAGGGAATTTTGTCTCTCTGCTTTCATGAGACTCCACCTTGAATGCTGCATCCAGTCCTGGGGTTCTCAGCACAAGAAGACATTGACCTGTTGGACTGAGTCCAGAGAAAAGCTGTCAGGATGATCAGAGAGATGGAGCACCTTTGCTTTGAGGAAAGGCTGAGAAAAACAGGATTGTTCAGGCTGGAGAAAAAAAGGCTTCGAAGTGACGAAATTGCAGCCTTTCAGTACTTGAAGGGAGCCTAAAAGAAAGCTGGAGAGAGACTATTTACAGAGTAGTGGAGGGAAAGAACAAAAGGGAATGGTTTTAAACTGAAACAGAGCAGATTTAGATTAGATATTAGGAAAAAATTCTTCCCTGTGAGGGTGGTGAGGCCATGGCACAGGTTGCCCAGAGCAGCTGTGGCTGCCCCATTTCTGGAAGTGTCCAAGGCTTGCCTGGATGAAGCTCAGAACAATCTGGTATAGTGGAAGTTGTTCCTGACCTTGACAGTGGAGTTGGAGTGAGGTGATCTTTAAAGTCCCTTCCAACCCACACATTCCATTATTCACCCAAACAGACAAACTACATTTGTTACTCCCCCGGAACCCATTCCCAATAGTCATGGTTCTACTACATCCCTAGCCAAATTTTGAATTTCTGATACAGTTACTCAGGTAAGCACATCCTCACAAGCTTTCATTGAGACCTTCTCTTGGACATGGCTGGCACTGCCAAACTTGACTCCCACAAAAGTCTCCCAGTGCTTCTCTCTGTGAAATTATGCCTTTTCTGGTCATGACAATCCCTTAATCACTTGTGACATCCAGCCCTCCCCATAATGCTTTCTGGAACTTTTTTACATCTTCTTATATTACAATTGGTCACACTGAGCAACTTCTTACATCAAGTTCAGTTATTTTCTTGTTAAGTTGGCTAAACCTCAGGCCAATGCCTAGTCACTGGTAATTTGTCTGTGGTTTAACATTAACTGCCATGTTCCTCACATGTTCCTGTGCTTTTATGGGATAGAAACTAAGCTTCAAGAATTATGCTTGGGTTGTTGATGTCCAGTATATAAAAAAGTACTTAATTTGTGTTTCCTTTATACCATTGGATTATAGTTTAGCTGTGGCCTAAAGCATTAGGATGTGGAACACTGTGATACCTCGTAACACTTCACTTAAGTGGGTCAAATTGTGTCTGTCTTGAGTCTTTCTTAAGTCTTTCTTTGTTGAATTATCTGTGTTCCTTTATTGCTACTTTGGATGAACTCTCTTGTCTCACAGTTAATGCACAGATTCTGAAAAAATACATCCCTTACTGTAACAAAGTCAACAGAAAACAACTATTTTCTCCCTCTCTCCTTACAGCCAACATTACAAAGCCGGAGACTGACATTGAAATGATCCTCCAGTACTCAGTGGAAGATCCTGATGCACAAAGCTGGGGCATCTCTGAGGTTTCAGAAGCTGAAATTTATACATATCTGGTAAAAAACAAAAAAAATGAAATTAAGGTGAAAGTAGTTTTGTGCCTAATCTCAGAGTAAGGCAACTTGAAGTGACCTCTGAATAATAAGACTATTCTAAGAATAAGACTATTCTTCATGGAGAGGCAATACCTTGCCACTCAGTTTTATTATGGACTTAATGTTTTAATTGACATTTTTTCATAATTCACATTCATTCAGGATACAAGGATCTTGTCACATATTATGCCTCCCTGCTGGACCTGCCTCTCACCCAAGGGGTTGTGCTCTTTGCCCACAGAGGCAAGCTTTACAGAGCATTCTACTGGAGGCAATCTTGTGAGTGGAAATTTTTTATCGAAACTACATGGAGCTCAGAAAATATATCCTAGGGACAGAAATTTTATTGTGATTGGTGTTTTTTCCTGTTTAGAAGATCAGTATAGATCAGGAAAGAGTTTTCACAGACCTTTCATGGTCTGTGACAAATAGTTATTTAGAGCTAAACTGAAGTTGGAAAGTTAGTATTTTAATGTCTGTTACATTAATTGAATCATTAATGCATTTATGACTTGAAGAATACTGGCTCAGGTTGTTACTCTGTCTCAGTTTCAGGTAAATATTCTACCTCTGAGTTCACTGGGTACTTAGACAGGCATCTATTTCCATCATCCCCTTTGAAGCAGGCATAGATATGGCTCTTAGGGAGAATGTTTAGTCCTGGGGTAATGGTTGGACCTGATGATCTTGAAGGCCTTTTCCAAGCTAAATGATCCTATGAAAAGAAATACAGTTGCTATGAATTAAAAGAACAGTTAATTCACAACAAGTAAAAAAAAGCAACCCCAAACCAAACTCGACCAAACCAAACCAAAAAACTCCCATAAACAAACAAACAAAAAAAAAACCAAACCAATAAACCCCACAAAACCTATGAAAAGAAAAATGCAAACAAAATGAAAAAAACAAAACACACAAAAAGAAATAGCCCTGCAATCCAAAACAGTCAAGCAACTTTCTTAGTTCAGAATGGAAAGTAAAATCAGATTATGTTCAAGACTGACAGTACACTCTTTAGAAATCAGAGCAACAAAAGCATCACTCCAGGCTTTGGAGTTTCTTCTTTAGAAAATTAGATATCTGAGCTTTCGAAGGTAGAGGTTACATAAAGGGGGTGTAATAAATGTGTTATACAACTTGCAAATAAACAAATGACACATCTCCAAGGTCAAGAATTTCTCTGACCCAAAATATCTAGTATTTTTTCCTTGATTACGTTTGGGTGTATGCTTAATTCGCAGCGAAAAGAGCACAAGAAAATGGTGGGGATTTATCCACTGCACTCACCTATGGGCAGAGTGCTTGCATCTGATGCTTTCTATTTTATTCTGACCATAACTGGCTGCTTTGCTGAGGGATGATGGGTCAATCTGTTCCCAATAGGAAGGAGGTGTTAATGTTTTATACTTCTCAGGTTGATTTTAAACCTCACTGAAAGCACATTTGCAAAACCTATGCAGATGAGTATCACTAAGAATTGTTGTGAAAGTGATCAAGTCAGAGCTTGTGCTTGCCTGGCATTTTTTGCCCTCTCAATGATAATTTGCAACACAGAAATGTAAGAGAGTTATGATACCCAGAGCTGAGAAATATCTGCAAAAAGATTATACTGTCAGCCAACATCAATTATTATGATTAAAATCTGATGCAATAATAATGCCTGTCCTAGAATCCTCTTGACAATAACTTTGTTATATATACATGGCACTGCAAAATAGCATTCACACAGACACTTAACTGAATTTGCCCTTTGCATAAATCTACAATATATAGTACCTATATAAAGCGGGCAATGTTTGATATGAATTCTCTCTGAAATATGGTCCATAAAACTGATACAAAACAGGAACAAAGTCAATGCAACTAAAATACTTACAGTAAGTTATTTAGGCCTATAATATGAAATTCTTATTTTTTTTCCTCATACTTTTGTGTTAAACATCAAAACTGGTGAATGAATGAGAGAGTTATGACATGGTATACAGCAATCATGTCACTTTTATCCTGTGCAATAAATTTAAATGAAATACACATTATCTGAAGCAGTGTTTGCTATCTATGCTGAAAACAGACATGTTTTCCAGCAATCTTCGTGTTGTATTACCCCAATTGTGCTTCACACTTGTAATTTTTTTTCTCACTTCTGATTAAAAACATGTAAAAATTTTATCTTTCACAATCCCTTCAGGAACTACATTAATCAGTGTGTATTCCTAATTCCTGATGGCTTCAGGGTACAGGAATTACTCTGAACCCAAGGAAATGGAAGAAAAGGTAATTCCCTCTAAAGAAGCTGTGTAGATGTCAGACTGGAATGGGGAAGTTAAATTTTGCCCATTCAAACCAGTCCCCAGGACAGGTGTTGCTACCTGGGTCATTTTTTGAACAAATGTAGAGAAAGTCATGCTCAGGCAGGCCACACAGTCAGCAGGTGAAGAGACTGGAGCACCAATCTGATGAGAAGCAGCTGAGGGAGCTGGGAAAGGGGCTCAGCCTGGAGAAAAAGAGGCTCAGGGGGACCTTCTGCCTCTGCACAACTCCCTGACAGGAGGAGGCAGCCAGATTGGAGCTGGGCTCTGCTCTCACAGGACAAGGGACAGGAGAAGAGAAAATGGCCTTTCTGTGCCAGAGGAAGTTCAGGTTGGACACCAGAAAGAATTTCTTTACTGGAGGATGGTCGAGCATTGAAACAGGCTGCCCAAGGAGGTGGTAGAAACCCCATCCTGGAGGATTTCAAGAGAGGAATGAACGTGGCACTTAATATGGTTTAGCTGACAAGGTGGTGATGACCAGTCAAAAGTTGGAGTAGATGATCTTGGAAGTCTTTTCCAAAATAATACATTCTCTTATTCTCCTTCATCAATGTGTGTGTGCATCTTTAGGCCATCACTTCTGTCTGTGTATCAGCAATATCTTAGACCAGCACAGCAAACCCATATCCTGTTACATGTCACTGGAATATGATGGTAGAGTGCTCACTCCTGTGGTCTGTTAGTTTTGGCCATTGGTTTTGCTTCTAAATTAAAGTTTGAGTTTGTTGCCTGCATGCAGTTGTTTTCATGCACCTCCAAGACAGCCTTCTCCAGTGAGCTGGAGGTGATCTGTGTCCAGAGGGTGTTGAGGAGCTCTGAATTATGCCATGGAATGGAAGAGATCTCCCATCAGCATTGTGCTGTGTGAGAGAGTGGGAACAGGAACACCTTACATGAGTTTTGCTTGAAAAGCTGAATTACACCAGAATCCATCTATGGAGCTAGCAAAACAAGCAGTTATGAGATTCTGTCAGGTGCAAAGGAAAAAGAAATAGCTTTTGAGAAACAATTAATTCTACTGTGAAGACATTTTCAAAAGTGGATTTTTTTCTTAAAGTATAGTTGAAACTATTTTATTTGTCAAAAATGAGGGCTGTCTGAGGCAGTATTGGTGTTTGACTACAGCTTTCTTGCTTTGATTCATTTGTTAAAGTTTTGCACCATTTTCAATGTTGTATTTGCATACCACAGTAAGTAGGAAATAAACCTTGATATATTGTCACTATGAAAGCAATGGTTCTGAGATTCTGAATAAAATTACTACACATTTGACTTAACAATGATGTAAAAACAAAGATTTGAAAATTTGGATGGTTTTCTAATTCCAAATTATAGCAGTTTTGAAGTGCTTTTTTTCTTGTAAAACTGAAGTTATATTTTCTGAATAACTCTGTTGATAGGATTTTGATTCTGGAAATTTAACACACTTACTGCGAGACAGATTAAATGCAACCTGCAGGAATGAACCAGCCTGAAGGAAGCTTTTAGTTTCCAGGGCTTTTTCAAGACCATTTTTTTCATGTAAATGCTTTCTACCATGTTGTAGAAGGGAACAAAACAGCATCAAAATCGAAGCTTTTTTATCTGTTGAACTGTACGTAGTGAAAACAGCGATAGAGAATTTGTGGGTAAGTTAAAGTTTTTTAAGGTGGTTACAGCCCTATCCTTCACAGACCATGCTTTTAATGGGTGTGTTTCCTAGGGACACACACAGATTTCTTGCAGGGTTCAGAGATGGAACTCCGCTATTTATTTGTGTCTTTGAACGCAAGCTTGGTTTGCTACTGTGGTTAAAAAACTTAACTGTGCCTCTGTCTTCTCCTCAAAGGCAAAGGGGATTGAGACATGAAGTATTTCTCAAAGTTTTCAGGGATGCCTGAACACAAGCTCTTCTCTGTTTGAAGTCCAACAGTTTAACAAAAGAGATTTACTCTGTTCTTGTGTTCAGCCCAGTGATGAAATAGGGCTCTGAGCCTCAGGGGTTGCAAGATAAGAGTTAACATGAAATTGTTACACAACTCTCCTCAAAGCAATGGAGTTGTAATACACGTCCATTTCCAGTAATATATCATGAAGGAGATGATTAGAAGCCAGCAGAGCTATTCTAGATGGGTATCCAAAGAAATAACTGCAAACTTTCCAGTTGACGCTTTTGGATTTTCAGGGGTGCTCCAGTTTTAGAGTCCAAAATGAAGGACTGTGGTTCATTTTCTCAGAATTGCACTTTAACAATGTAGTGTGTGTTATCACCAGTTACCAGGAAGAAACACCGTGTACACGGGGTTAAGCTGTTACTTCTGATAAAACTGGATTCCCAGATTGCTGCATCAATGTTTTTGGCTTTGACACAATATTCCAAACTTTATATAAGGCAGGAAATGTAAGGACTCTTGATTGCCGTGCTCAAGGATTTGATAATTTGAGCTGAAGAGAAGAAAGGAAATGTCCTGCAGAATAAGCTAAGCGATGTAAATAATGTTTTTTCCTGGGCTTTCTGCCTGAAAGTCTTAAACTTTATTAGCCCTTATTTATTAAAAGTCAAAATCAGTGAATTTTACCACAAATAAATGGACACTGTTTTCTCTTATTATTATCAGAATAGATACTCACAAGGAATAATGCATTAACCTGAAAGTTATTTTATTTTAGAGGCAAATAGTGGAGGAAACCTCCTATTCTTATGAACTTTTCAAAATTATTCTGATACACTTACTCTCTTAGCTTATTATCACATGAGCACAAAAACAGTGGTAAAATGAACTTGCAAGCTTCTCAACTTCCACTGCTGTTTCTTTTCCTGGATTTATTGGAGTCTCTACGTTCCAAGTGCTCCCAGCAGTCACAGAGGACTAAACCAATGCCTGTGTGGAAATGAAGTTCTCTTTATACACTCATTCATTCTCTCCCCCTTGCTCAGAGAAGGAATTTGGCTATAACCCAGTCTCCAACATCAGAAAGAATAGTCAGGGTACTTGTTTACCTAATGAATCAGAAAAGACAAAATCTGGTCACTCTTGCACCGTGGATGAAACTTCTTTCTCATTTGTTATACAGATAACATACACTGGGTGCCCTTTAGTATGAAAAAATAACACTTGATTGCCTTAATTAAATAGAAAACAAGATTTTCCTGACTTTAAAGAATAACTACTGATAATATCTAAAAACAATATTATATTAAATTTCCAGAATAATATATTGAAAAGGAAATTAAGGACAGCATTAAAATAGTCAGAAAGCCATAAAAGGATGCTATTTTAAGTTATCACCATTTTTAACAACAGTTCAAAATTTTTTTCTATCGTAAATAATGTAGAAAATGAAGTATGTTTGGAGTGGTAATTTGGCTGAAGACAAGGTTGAAAGAACAGAAGTGTTATTGATATCATTGTCATTATAGTCCAGCGAATTCTTAGTAAAATGCCCAAACCAAACAACTGTTAATTCAGTGAAAATAAAGGAACCAGTGCAGTTATTTTTGGAAATATCTAAGAAGTACAATGTAGGAATATTACGGAATATAGGAATATTATACAATATTATAGAGTGATAATTTGCAACTTAAAATGAATATAAGAGACTACTGACATTAAAAGGGTTAAAAATTTCATTGGAACCTATATTCATATGGAAATACATTTTGATAAAAAGATGTTGTGTCATAAAGGGAAGGGCCTTATTTAGAGATTTTATTTCCCTTTTAATGAGTGTGTGATCTGGATCTCCTTTAAGGATTCCCTTTATCTAGATTCAGTTTTTTTATAGAAGAGTTTTCTACAGAAGAGTCATGAGAGATTTTACAAGGCCGTGCTTATCCAGCTTCCTCTTAGCAGAGAGGGGAAATTACAGCCATTGATGAAATAGAGACTTGGATTTCCTAAGGATTTTCCTTAGGAAAATTGTGGACCAAACAGGTATCTGATACTAGAATACAAAAGTATTGAGGATAATCAGATAAAGAAGGTTTTTATGGAAATGCTGCTAATCCTTTAATCAGAGAGGGATGTAACTCTATTTTTATGTCTTCCTGTGGACAAGCCAAGACATCATTTTTTCAGGTCAGTTGTGTCCAAATTTCATGGCATTGCTTGGAGAACTGGGAGAAGCAGTGTTAAAAAGCTCCTTGTTTTCCACTCTGGTTTTGCTGGAAAGGGAAAAAAGGGTACTGTAGTAAGAACAGTTTAGAGGTGTGAATACGTCTGCCTTTTGTTAACTAAAAGGCACATTGGCACAGAACAGTCTGCACTCTCCCAAGGATGAGTACATGCTCTTTTTGGGAGTATAACTGGGATGACAAAGGATAAGATGTAGTACAAATGATCCTCTAGTATAAGTACCTGTCATTTTTTTCCACTGAACAGGGCCCATCTCTACCCCTAGCCTTGTGCTGCTCCCTTTCCATGACGCACAAGCTGGATGAAATAGCAGTGAAAGCAGAGCTTGAAGGTTTTCAAGTTTGTAAGGAGAGGCATTCAGAAACAATTCATTCAGCAATAAATGTTGTTTCATGTGTTCTCCAGGTGTCTGACAGGCAATTAGGATTACTACAGAAGAAGGAAGCTGTGTAAGGATGATAACCAATATTTACCTATAACCTAAAATTATATTGGAGTTCCCTGCTCTGAACAGACATTGGGCTTCCCACTTGCACTTGGTATTTAGTTGTGATAAAATTAAAGGCAAGAGGCAGAAGAACCCTTTGCCTTTGATGGGACGTGATGTTTAATGACCCAAGTTCTTTGTTCCAGAGGAGACCAAAAGAGTTGCAATTAAATTATATTTTAGCTAGAGAAATGATTCTCAAAAATGAAACAGAAAAGTTATTATTATTTGAAATTTAATAATAATTTTAATATAATCATTAATTTTACCTATATATATTTAACCATATGTAATATATTTGCTCTAAAATGGCATGTCAATAATAAAATTAGGAAATCTGAATTAGCTGAACTTTTATTGGTTCATCGAAAACAGTAAGCTCAAAATGGTTTAATTATAACAGCAATTTGATGTGCATGAAACTAACTTCAGGAAGTGATAGCCAAAATGGATTTCTGCAGAAAAATCAGGGTTCTAAGTCTTGTCTTTATTTTACTTTACTTTGCTTATGGATCTACCTCTACCACCACCTTCCGCAAAAAAAAAAAAAAAAAAAAAAAAAAAAAAAAAAAAAAAAAAAAATCCCTTTCGTTGTAGTTACGAAACTGCAACAAAAGATATGAATGTAACCTGAAGAAAAGCTCAGTGGTCTCTAGACAGAAATGGAATTGGTACTAGGATGACCTTTAGAGTGAAATCTGAGAGGCTGTATAATCTGATTGTCAGACTTTGCTGCAAGATCAGAGGCTCATACTTATATACCCAGGCAGGTGTTCTCGTAATGATCTGATGTATTCATCTAAGCCATTATTAAGGATTAACTGTAAAAAGAAAAAAAAAACTCAACCTAAAATGGCAGTGGGCAAAAGGAAAATGCAGACTGGAAAAGTCTACATTGTTCAAAAATTAATTTTAAGGTGCAGAGAGAAAATATTTCCACAATGTAATGCTTTGGTCCCAATTTTTTAGTGATTTTTATAGTGTACCATTAGTCTATGTTAGAAGGTTAAAAAGACCGACCAATAACAAAATGTCCATTCTGAAAAAAAACATAATCATGCATTTTAGGGGCAGAAATGAATATCAAAATTGTGTGGAGAAATATTTTCTTTCCTAATTAACTAAATTGAGATTAACATTTTTGGTTTTAACTCTCACAGAGCTATAATGTTCCTCTGCATAACAGCCAAGCAAATCATTGGAATGGCAAAGAGCAGCTAAGTTAAATTCAAATGGAACTATAAACTGTAAAATGACTTAAACTGTGCCTGGCATCAAATGAGCACATTATGGATTATGTGTTTGGCCCAATGCCATCCTCTCCACTTGGATAGATGAACAAACACAGGAAGAGTTTCAGTGGAGAATATTTCTGAATGGTTTTAATGTTTGTAAACAAAGAACTATGAAGGCTACAATCCTACACAACTGATTGGGGAAAAGGTTACACAAATGTGTCCCTTGTAGCTGGGTAGGCTCTGCTGCCATAGCCGCTGTCAAGAATTCTGCTGTAACTTTCTGAGTAAATGGGCACAAACCCAGTGTTGTGGCTGAGAGGTTTTGTCTTTGCTGCTCATCTCGGTTAGGCTGAAACAACAAACATCTCAGGAGAGTCCTAAGAGGTTCCCAGTGCAGTGTCTCACACATTGGCTAAGCAAGGTAACATTATTTTCCTGCTTTAGTGCAGCTTCATTAAAGTGTTTGATGTTTTCTCTAATTGTGTGTTGAATTGCATAGAACAAACATATCTTTGGAGAAAACAGTGATTCAGAGCTTCCAGCAGTTTCCTAGTCAAATCCCTATTTTCCCTATAGAATTGATCAATAGTCCAAGTTTAATCAGTTTAGTCACACTCAAACAACCTCTCACTAGAGAAAATACATCTGAATATTTTTTAATGTCCCTCTTTAGTTCATAATTTCCCTTAAGGGTAGTCCATTTCTTTTCACTCATTTTTATTTTGAGTCAATGAAAGAATGTTGAGTACACGTTTTTTAATTCTCTTAGGACTTGCACTGTGGCCTAAAGTACCTCATTGCAATAATCTTTTTTTTTACACACACACAAAGAAATAATAATAAAAATTTTGTGTTCAAAAAGTTCCTATGAGATTCTTCTCTTCTGTACAAGAGAGTAGTCACGGTTTTCCTTTTTCCTCTTTGTCTCACATCAGCTGTGGTAAAAGAATACGTGCAGAGAAAACTTTGGCAGTTCCATCCTTTGTCCAAACATCAACATTCACTCTTGTGAACTCAAATGACTTCCAAGTGTCTGAGCAGTCAAGAGTTTATATTAAAACTTAAATTTTCTCATATTGAAGCATTAGATAACTTCAATGTGTTCAATGGTCTAGAAATAATAAAATGCATAAGAAACAGAGACCATCTTGACAAGCTTCTTGTTTAGAAGTCAGAGAAAAGAAATGCACAATGAAATGACTGAAAATCACAACTCACAGCCTACGGGCTTCAACAAACAAACAAAAAACCAGCACCAAGTTTAGCAGTTTACTGGCTTTCATCCTATAACCTGCAGGTGTGTTGGGGAGAAATGGACAATCCTAAATAAGAAAGGAATATAAGTTACTTTTTGTTTCTTTCCTTCGTCTTATTTCCTGCAATAACTTTTTCCAGAGGAAGAAATACAAATCATACTGTTCCAGGCAAGCATCGCAGCTGGAGAGCCAGCAAAAGCTACACTTACTCAGTTGTTCATAACTTCATGAAACTTCCAGGCTTCAGGCTACAATTTTATAGCGTTAGCTTAACCCTTATGGATTTTATATCAAAAGCTAAACATAGTGAGCAAAAGTCTTCTCCCACTTTCACTATTTTGACATTATGAGGAGCCCCAGGACACTGTGAACACATTCATCAGTAGGAGAGTTGTGCTGATGGATCACAGAAGTGATCTGCATCATTTCTGTCCCCCTAAATCAGGAATCCCTGGTGCATGTACATATCACATATCAGATACAGCCACACACCCACAGGCTGCAGCTGCATGTGACAGGACGTGCATGTCTTTGATTCCTTCTTTGACTCTTAATGATAATTTTCTCTCTGAAAGATATTTGTTGCCATTTTTAAAACTAAAAATATATATGTTTGCAACTGACAAGATGAAATTAACGCAAACTAAGACCCTATAAAAGTTTTTGGCTCAGAAAAAAACTCTGATTTTTCTTCTTTTACTTCTTCATGGTTTTCCAGAATGTTTTCATAGTGCATATGCACCCATTTGTCATCATTAAAATGAAGTGACCAGGGCAGGGAGATTGGACCTAGATGATGTTTAAGGTCCCTTGTAACCAAAACAGTACTGTTATTCTAGATTCTGTGATTTTGAAATTGTCACTAGAAGGTCATTAATACTTCCAAGAAGCATAATGACTCATTACTACATACCAGAAGCATAATAATTTCACAAGAGCACTTTTTCCCCCACTTACATTAGGATTTATAAGGTGTGTACTTATATTGAACAATAAATTCTTTACTCTAGGAGCTATAAGAACTTGTAATCTGCTGGCACACCTTGTAGCCTATTAAGATATTTATTAGAATATTCAAGGACAGTGTTAAGAAATACGAAATTAATTTCATTAATATGCAATTATTAGTGATCATTTGAATACCAGAAGGTTTACCAGGCTGAACAAGCACAGGAAATAGGGTCCAAGCCAAGAAATTATGAGTACAGAATACAAAGTCTATTAATGTTGTTCAGTCAAATGAACTAAACGGAGTGACACTGGGTTTTCCTTGAAATTATGGCTTAATAGCTCTACCTCTCTCTTTGCAAGGGGCTGATCCTACAAGGAAGTATTTAGTAAAACATTCCTACAATGATGGGAAATGTAATCTTCACCTATTCACTTAAATACCAGTAGAACTTGAACAGATTTTTTATTTGTGAAACTGAGCTCCTGCTTCCCCTCTGTAGAAATTAGCACAGCAGGCTCTGAGTCACCAGAACACCATGATCTACAGTCAGAAATGGTGCTGTGATTCCTCTCTAATGATAGAGCTTAAGAATGTGGAATACCTAGTGACAGCTGCTATGTGAAAATAATCAGCCTTAAATCAGTGGGAATGGTCTCACAGCAGGCTTCTATTGTTTGATAGCAAATATTTAGAATAACAATTTTATTGGTGCAGAAAGGAAAAAGAATTAGGCAATAAATAGTTTGTCAGAAACCCCATAGCAACTTTGATTAGGGTTATGCTGTTACTAACATACTCTAGGGACAGGGATTTTTTCATCCAAGAATGGAACATGTTGCTGTTCCTGTTGATTTCATTTCTTTTTCTTTCTTTGTAAATGCTTGATAATAGGAAATGAATTATTTATGAAAATACAGACTTGAAATGCTGACCTACAACTTCAATGTGGTATTAAAAATCAGTGATTTTACCACCTACAACTAACAAGCTCTCGTGGTTTCACTGGAAGTCAGAGTTCTGTTTCTGAGTGTTGTTCATGCCTCTGCATCAAACCTTAGCCACTGCAGTGAGTTCAACAGTCACCATTATTATTAGATCAGAGCTTATTATTATAAGCTCAACAAAACAACTGATGATACAGAACTGGACATTTTCAACACGTGCATTTGCAATAGGATTGGAGCATAATCATCCTGAGCTAAAAATGCCATAATTGTAATAACAATGCATTTTAAGTGTCTGAAAAAAACACAGAGAAGTTGGATTCAATGGTACTGCTCTCCAAGACTGTGATACATGCATAGAAGTATAACATTTTAATAAATAGGGAGGAAGAATTCCAACCTTCTCTAAAAAGGAGCAGGAGATTAGTACCTTGCACATGATGTACTTTCATTGTTCATTTGCCCAGGTTGTTGGCATGGAAAGGGTGAGTTTGAAGGCATAAACTCACTGCATTCCTTACTATTATTTCAGACTGTGACTGGATTAACAGTGGCAAATAATGAATCTACTAATTAAAACAAAGATTCTTCCCACCTTCTTTCAGTTCCCGTTTAGTAACCCTTTATAAGTTTAATTTAGACACAACTCCCTGATTTCTATGCTCCCACGACACATGGAGGTCTCCTTTGAGGAGACCTGCCACTCATAAACATGAAAATATTTTGGGAGAGCAAGTCACTGATTTAAATGTCCTGTTTGGGGAGCCCTACTGAACACTTTGGTAGAACTGAGACCAGGTGTGATCCAATGGATTTTTCTGGAATATATCCCATATTCATATAGCACGCACATATAAATTCAGATATATTTGGACTAAAGAGACAATGGCTTTAATTGATTTTTTTTCTTTTATTAGAGAAAGAAAGCTAATCCTTCCAAATGGCATATTTTTTTTTTATGGTACACATTATTTTGGAGTTTGTCTCTGAAGCTTTGACTTATGGTCAGCAAGAAACCCACTCTCTGAAAATTGCATTGTCTTGACTGACTCTAGGCAAGAACAAATGTAGTCAGGCTCAAATTCAGAGATTGAATTTGAAGTTAGATGATGTTTATTAAATAATATTAGTGCAGCTATGAAAAGTAACAAAAATGGAGTTGAAAAAGAAAGTTGTTGCCTTCATAACCTTTGTAACATCTCTTTTATAAAAGCTATTTAAACCAAGCTTTATTTCAGGTGGTTCTGTGGTTCTGTTCTAAATGTTTCACTGATTTCATTTTTTTATTCAACACTGCTAATTTTTTATCTATAGAGATTGCTCAAGTGGAGGAGATTTGGATGCCACTCAGAAAAGACATGTCCCAGAGCATTTGGTTACAAAACACATTAGTACATAATTCTGTTCCTTATTTCACATGATGAGCTGCCTGAAGGAGGATAAATGGCTCATAAAGTTCTCAATGGCCTAAAAGCAGGACCATCTGTTGAAGTCATCAGTGACTTTGTGTCTGAGCTTAGCAGCTGGGAAGCCTTCAGTTCATCAGCCCTTCTTTAATCAGCTAGGTATCTCTGAAGTCAGTGGGAATTATTGTAATGGATTCTGGAAGAGCTGAGACAATGGTAAGAGCTTTCCCTATTTTGAGATGATATCCATATTTCAACTCATTCCAATACACAGATTTTTTTGGCTGTTCAGTACCTGGCCCTCTCATGCTAAAACTGTTCCACATCTGTTCATATTGCTCAGAGAGATTTGTCAGAATAATAGAAAGTGATAAAGATCTACTGGACCCTTACACCTTATACTGCTGGTGAATTTGAATATTCAGATTCACATATGTGCTTCTAATGAATCCTTGCTTGTGAATGCCATCACCCTTGGGAAGAGAAAACATGAAATGCCAAAGCAAAGGAAAGAAGAATGTTGTCTTCACAGCCTCTGGAAGATCAGAAAGTTTTGTTATCCTTTCCTATTTAATCCACATGTTCATGTGCAGGTAGATTAATACATTCGAGTTGAATTACTGACCTGAAGTAATCTTTAAAGTCTACAGTCATTACTTGAAGAAAGGAAATCAAACACAGCAATGAATGTTGAGGGTTGTTTAACTATTTTCTACAGAAACAATGGAGTGTGCCTTAAATCTGCCTTGTCTGAATGTGTATTTCTTTGAATTGTGGTGTTGTATATGTTATAAATGCTTGTTATTCCCAGTAGAATTTTCCTCAAAATGTAGCAAAATTATCCTTGAAACTTATTCCAGGAAACTGAGGGAAAAGAGGGAGGTTGGTCATTCTTGTAAAAGATCTCAGCTGCTCTTTTCCCTGGCTTTAGAGATTAAATTGTTAATTATTAAAGTTATTTCGAAATAATAACAAAAAAAAAAATCCAACCCTTACCCTGATAGGATTTAAATGTGGAATTCCTATTTCCTAAACCTCAGTGTTGTATAAAAACTGCAGATGGGAACAGTTTTTGAATAATTATCTCTCTATGTTTTTGTTTCTTCATTTTTGCCAAAATAGATGATAAATCAATTAAGAGTCTGTATGTACTTCACCTCTATGTTACCTGTGTTTTGTTTCTCAGGAACTCTGCACAAATCCCCAACAAAGTATTGGCACAGAAGTTTCAAAAGTGTCATTAAGAGGGAAAATTTTAACATCCTTACGTACTGATAATGTAATTGTGTTCACCTAAGCAGAAGATCTTTATATAAATATTGGAGCTCCTGAAGCTTACTGAAACTTAGAAGTAATTTGCTTTTCATAACATGGAAATTCAAAACCTTTTAGTGGGAAATATCAAATCTATCTATCAAAACTGAGGAAGATGGAATCCTGCAGAAGTTCTTTATCCTCTTGGAAAGAAAAAAACCAGATCATGACTTTATTTGTATATCCAGAAAAAGAGCTAATATTATTTAATACATGTTCATCGTAATGTTTTGTTAGGTTGCTGTAGAGAGGAAATATCTATTAAACATAAAATATTTCAAATTAAGTTAAGTGGGGATTCTTTCATTCCTCTGCTTTTTATTCATTATTTCAGACTAGGAAGGGTAAACCACTGTGACAAATAGATATATTTGTCTTTTATTTAAACATGTGAATCAATATCTTTAATCCACCTACCTTGAGAAATAGAATATATTGTAAAAATAGTATAAAAATATAACAATCTCATGCTACTTTTTTCTTCCTGAAAGCTCACAGCTTGGGGATAAAAGTGTTTATGAGGACTACAAAACCATTCTTTTTTTGTATTATTATCTCAGGACTTATTTTTAACCTCTCAGCATGCAGAAAAGAACTTGAAAGGTATTGTAAATGCACACTCTCATGATTAACACCCAGTGGGGGGGAGGGGGGGGGGATAAGTAGAAATTATATGATCTAATGATTTTAAGTAGCCTGTAATTGCAGCTTCCATATCCTTTATTTGTTCATATTGGATAAATATCTCAAAGACCTGAACAAAGTGGTAGATGTGCACTGGACAATGAGAAAGATTTGATTTTTGAGTGTCCTGTTGCGATTTGTTTCATTTCCTTTGATGGTGTACATCTAATCTATTTCAACTCCTGTATGAGTCCAACTAAATACAGATGACATCTGTTGGTGAGCAAAATTATGTGATACGTTCAGCAGCAGCAACAAACATAATAGAAAGTGCTGCATGTTTCAAATCCATCTTGTGGGATGCCTTGGTTTGAAACAGCCGTCATTCCCTGTGTGAGACTAAAAAGTCACAAAACTTTTTAGCATGTACAGACAAGCAACAGATCTCACTGCCCAAGTGGTAGGAATATCCTCTTATCAAGAGAGGACCTGAAAAATTAGCTTTATGGAGGTTTTTTCTCCACTTTTTCCATTCTACTGAGAAACTTAGAAGTTATTGGTTATTCTTGTCAACGGCTCTTTTTTTTTGTGATTGTTTGGTGGAAAGAAGCCTCTAGGCAAAAACCCTAAAAGAATTCACCTTGCAGTCAGTCATATCTGGAGGGTTAACCGAGTGTTGTAGTTGTCAGGGTGAGCCACTGATGATTTCAGCTTTCTTCCTCTTCTCACTCAAAAAGAGCAGCCTCCTGCTGAGGGATGGACATGGCGTAGTTTGTGAACAAGGAAAATTATCAAGGCTGTGCAAAAAGGATTGGGAGAGTCACAGTTCGTAAGGATACAGAAATCTGCACCCACACCCTGGAATATGGAAGCACTCCTTGTTGAAGAGGCCACCATGTATAAAAATCACAGTGTATTGCACATTTTCAAGGTGCCAGTCACTGAGTTTTGAGATACTTGTACAGTTGCACATGGCAGAAATCCCTCAGAGATGAGACAAACTAATGCAACCAATGCAGCAGCAGTTAAGCAGCTGGTTTAAAGTGAGTTGTTTTTCTGACACGCATTAATATCTCACCCACCCATTTTTGTAGGACTCTTGTGTTGCAACTTCAATGAAAGAATGGTGAGAATTAGCCAAAAGAATCCAGTTTAGAATCCCCTTCTGTCGTACGTGTTCCTTGATGTCAATATTCCTCTGCCTTCTAAAATCAGTGCTCTCCACACTGGCAGATCTCAAAAATGCTCCTTTTTCTTTTTCTGTACCGTATTCCCTCCTGGTCAAGACATATTTTCCCTTCTGACAGCAGTACCCAATCCTTCTTCTCTGCACTTTCAACTTCCACAAGTCTCAGGAATTGCTCTATACAGCTTTCCAGTCACTTAGAGAGTCAAAAAGTCAGACTTTCCTGTTAGTCAGTGCTGTGTGGTCCTATTCCCTGCTGCATGACTGGGTCCTGCTAGCTGTGACCCTTGGCTGCTGACTGTTTAACCAAGAAGAAAGAGCAGGGAGAACTTCCCAGACTGCAAGGGAAGATGTAAATATTTGGTGGGAGTTATACTGAGTTTAAATCATCCTGCATACAAATGGCATTGAATTATCAGAGGATGATTCTCAGTGTACTGCTTAGAAGACCATCTAGCATGTCAAGGAGCAATAGAATACATTGACTTCATGAAACAGAATTGCAGTTTTGCCTTGTATTTCAAAAACTAATTAGTTCTGGTGGTCTTGCAATTGAAAGATTGCTCTGCAGCTGACAAAGTTGATGAAATTTGAAGCAATCAATGTGCCTGAGATAGACTGGCAGTGTCACTCTAGATTTGGCAAACAAACTCTTTCCAGAAATTGACTTTTACTTATTGGGTTCGTGTATAAACACTATATGAGTGTTTCGAGGATTTTTTTTTGAACTGTTCTGTGGAGCTTTTTTGAACTCATGTCTTTGTAACAAACTTGTTTGATGGGAAGAAAGAGGTGACCATAAATATCAGGGCATTTAGAAGTGTCTGAGTGTGACCTGGGACTTGAAGTTTTTTGTCTTTTCTTAAAGAAAGAAGCAAAGAGGAAGAAAAAGACACTCTTAGAGGCACAGATTGGAAGATAAGCTAAAGCAGTACAGATTCTACAGCACATATAATTATTCAAGGATCTGTTTGGTGTGACTATGCATCTTTTTCCCTCAAGAAGTTCCAGAGATTCTTGTTGGTTGAGGTGAAAAAAATGGATTTGTTTCAATGATTTGAGTCTATCTCAGATGATTAAGCTCTGTAGATGCTTGAAATCAGTGATATCCTATGTGATATCCTATTTTGAAGGGCCAAGTCCCCATAAAAAAGTAGGGGGGAAAAAAATCAATATTATTTCATGGTTTAGAAAAGACATTGTTTTTTCTTTATTGCAGAAGAGGATGTCAGTGTAACTTCATAAAGTGAGATGATATCTTGACTTACCAAGCTGGGTGCTTGCTTGCTTGTTTATGACAGCTCTTTTTCTCCCTTTTCCTAGCAACCAAGGAACACAGCGTTATCAGGCCAAGTGAAGTAGGCTCTACTCAACAGGAATGAATCTCCCTTTGCGATACAGAAACAAGTTCTCTGAAATCTTTGTGCCTTTTAGGTCCACTTACACCCACAAAGACACCTCCAAGCCTTGGGGCATGGATGACACTGTTTTAAGTATCCCACTTTAAAATCAAACCCTTAGGGAGGACCAGAAGAAAGCTGGTGCAAAATAGGAACACCTTCTTATCTCTTTTCAGAATTCTGTGCATTTTTTCCCCAAGGTGTATAGCTTTCTTTCTTCCTGGTATTTTTCTTTCTTTCTTTCCTGCCTTCCACATTTCAGCATAATTTTGAAGTTTAGATACGTAAGGAAACATTTTTTTTTGTATTTTATTCTAGGAGGGCTATGACAGCAAATCTGTTTCTGCATTTTCTTTCACAATACCTCTTTAAAATAACTTTGAAAGTCCTAGTAAAAACAGTCATGTTCTCACCTACTGCACTAGGATGCAATCTTCTTAGGTTTGTTCTGAAATTAAAAAGTTATCTTTCCTAGAGAAATTAAGTAATACCTATTATAATGAAGATATGAATTTACAGATGGATATTGTGTTTACTCTGTGTTAACATCAAAAGCTATATCTGCTTTTTGCATCTTCTCATGCATGGTATCACACCAGGAAACATTTGTGGGTTTGGATAAGTTTTAAAAATGTTATTCTTGCCAAAGTATTTTTAATCATCCTGTAGGAGTATGGGTCAGATTCCTCATGGCTTTTGGGCTGAAGTAAGTTGTCACATTTTATACAATATCCTTATGAACAAACAGTATTCAAACAATTAATTATTTTCCTTGTTTCCCATTCTGGACTTTTGATGAATCTTAGTAACAAGACTTTTGAACAGGACTTTATCAGTTTTCATTGGATTGTGAAGCTCAGGTGATCTGAAAAATAGACTTTGGGAAGAGGATTAACCATTGCTTAGGTAGACTAATTCTGAATTCTTTCTATTTCTGTTATTGCAAGAAGTACCATGACAATCACCAGGTAGGTTCTAACTTCAGCTATGCATGATCAGAGGGCAAAAAATACCTTTTTTTTTTTTTTTAACCTTCTGTTGAGTGAAGAAAACAAGTAAAACTATCAAATGTTCCCAGCTTTCTCTCGCATTTAAAGTTTCTTAAAATCTGAAAACTGAAAAATACCTCATATCGAGATCATCCAAAAAGTAACAAGAACTGCTGCCATGAAAAATAAGGAAGAAGGCAAACCCTGCTTCCTACCCCTCTCACAAAATTTTCTTCCCTATTGCCATTGACACAGTGAGTGTTTTATCCTACCTTAATCAAGTCTGAGTAATCAGGAAGGCATACAGAGAACTGTATTTCACTTAAAAGATTGTCAGGGAGTAAAATACACAGCTGTTTTTTTTTTCCTTAATCAAAAAGAACAAGATGTGTTTCCGATAACAGCACCTACAAGCCTTATTTAACAGATGATGTAATAATTGGGACATGTAATTTCTTTTTTGTTGAACATGTTTCTCCATGTGAGAAGTAATGATGTGACTAATACCAAAAGATGTGTAATATCATAAAGTGGTGTGTCAGAAAAAAAAAAAAAAAAGGCCAAAATAAATCCCCCAGGATCTTTGACACATCCCTTGCTTTGAAAAAATTTAGACTACAACCTATCTTTTCAGAGATTTTTATGTTTTGCATCAGTTATTATGGGTAAATTCTAAGGACTAATTTGCCTATTATCAGAGGCTTATTAACTCCTCCTCTCTCTAAAACAGTTTTCTGTTTCAAAATCTGTCTTCTAATGCAGTAGTGACACTGACAGGATTCATATTTTTGTCTTTTGACAATGAGTAACACCTTCCTGGTTGAAATGTCTAAACTTAGACTTGAAAAGTAAAGCACTCAGAGTGTCAAGACTGCAGAAACTGAGATTTTGAGTCTCTTACCAAAAAGATTGGACTATAAAAATGCTTTTTTGGAGACAATATTTAAACAGAACACAGAATAAAACAATCTAAAAGCATTTTAATTTCTTGAGTTTCTGTGCTGATAGGTCAGCAGTACTACTTAAATGAGAGCAAAAGGCATGAGAGTGAAATAGGTAAAATATAATGATTATGAAAACTGCTGTACCTGAGTAGAACCACAGAAAAGAGGAAAAAAAAATGATGACCAAAGTAAAATATTGAAGGAATTCTTCTTCTTCTTCTGATTTTTGAAGCCATTTCTTTGAGTTTGCCACAGGAAAGGACCAGTGTAGTATTAGCTCAGGTGTTAATTGTGTCAGTATACGAATGGAAACTATCGTCTTATAAATGTCTATTGCAGTTTTATAAACTTCTAAATAAATGAGTGTGCCCAAGAGGATTGGTAGACATTTTCAACTGCAGACCAAGAAAATTTATGTTGTGTCTTGATTGGGTTTCTGTGAGATACAAAAAGCAGTCTTAACAGGAATTGCGTGATGACAATTGTAACATCCATCTGTCAGTATGAGGAAAGACCAAGGACTGGTGAAGACTCTGTGTACAGGTATAAAAGCTATTTTTCTCTTTTTTTTCCCCCCAGGAATACAGAATTTCACTGAAAGTTAATTTCTACTTTGTTTATATGTCAAGCAGTAGGAACAGCTTTGGCTAGTGTAAAGTCTAGCTCAGAGGCTGAGGTTCCAGTGTGAGAGCTAGAATCCAGCTTGATTAAATTCAACAGTCTGAACAGTGGTTATCTTGCTCACACTGTGATCAGTGAGGGCAGGTTTCTGATATCTGATCTGTGTGATTCATTCAGTCTTGAAGTGGGAAGGATGAGACATCAGCACTTGTCCACTGACCTATGCCATGTCCCAAAAAAGACAGAGTGACTCCTGGTCTAATTCCTAGTCAGGGAACTAGAGGTTGACCAGTTTAATCTCTGAGCCTGGGAAAAAATTTCCAGGCACATGAAGGACAGAAAAAGTGACTGAGAACAGCTATCTTGGATTTACCAGGGTTAAATTGTGCTAGAAAAATATAGTGCAAATTATTGGACCAGTGGAAGCAGGTAGAAAAAGAAAGTGGCTCACCTTGACACCAGCAAGGCTTCTGGCAGTCTGAAATGGCATCTTTCTACTTGGAATGGCAAGATGTGGACTGGTGAATTAGGAGGTGGGCTGGGGACTGCCAAGCCTAAGGGGTGAGTGTCACTGAGTGAGCCTAACTGGCTGTTGGGTGTGAGTAACATTCCTCAGGGAATGAGGATCAGGAGGATGCTCAAAGGGAGTTCAGCTGACTGGAGAAGGGGGCTGATAGCAAACTTAGAAATTTCAACACTCAAAGTCCTGCACTGGTTACAGAAATATGACACAGCAGCCACACATCTCTTTATGTCTTGATGCAAATTTTGACAAGACACTCTTGTTAAGAGAGGCGAGGAGGAGGGAAGAAGAGACAACTAATCTCTGTGTAATACAAAAAAAAAAAAAAATTAAAAAAAACAAAGCAGAGGATCAACATTGGAGACTATTTTTTAGAGAAAAAGACAAGCTTAGTTATCTTGCATTTACTAATATTTTATAAGGCTGAAGAGTATTGGCAGGCAGCTTTGAAATCCTTGACTCTCAGCATGTCTTCTAAGCAAAACTACAATGCATTTCTGAATAATTACTTGTCATTCACAAGCATATAGATGACGAAGTGATTCCTGAAAAAGTTTTCAGGGCTAGTGGGTTTGGCAAATTTCAGGTTATTTGCTGCTCCAGTGGTTGATGTCAGGGGCATTTCAGTACTACAGTCAGAATTTTGTGATTCTTAGCAGGATTGTTATCCATGTGAGCAAAGAATAGTCTATTCATGAGCCTTGGCAATAAAGCCTAGAAAAGGATTGTTTCTAGGGTTTAAATTACTGGAAAGAGCCCTTGGCTGTTTAGAACTCTAATTGTGCTATCAGTGTGAAGCATATTTTACTTCACAGTATAAATAAAACAGGAAGCCATTCTAACCCACCGTAAGAAAGCATTGCAAGACTTTATGGATGTGAAACTCTGATCTGTTAAATCTGCTCCAGTATTAACAGTTACAGTAAGATTCTTCCCTCTATCACTGAGGTGGTAAAGATATATAAATATTTTAACAGGCATTTCTGTTATGGTGCTTGGAGAAATTGCTCATTGGAATGCTTAAAGTGAACTGGTGGGGAGTCCATCAAACTGAATGGAATACATAGTGGTTTGAATCACAAGAATAAGAAACAATAAAAGTTAGGTAGAGCTTTTCTAAGAGGTGAAAATACAGCTTTAAGCAGTTTTTCACTCTGGCTTGCTGTAGAGCTGCTTGCCAAAGGAATGTTTATTAGAATTTTATGTATAGAGATATAATGTGCAAGGATTTATAAGGCTCTAAGGGCCTTACAGGAGCTGTCGGAGCTCATGACATCACATAGCAAAATTCTGACAATTCAACAGATTTAAATGACTTAAATGAGCCTAGTTATACTATCATGTCAATATATAAACTTGATACTGAAATTCAAGACCTCAGGCAGTCATGTAGCAAACATGAAATTCTTCTGGGCCTGATTAAAATCAAATGAACATTTGAAAAAGGACATAAGTTTTGTTTTGTGGGTGTGATATCTAATAATGCTACGCTTAGTGTTGAAGTGATATTAAGATGCTATGCAGGAAGTCTGTGACAGAAACACAGATTCTGAGTGTCAGATCAGTGCTTCAAACATCCTTCAGCAGGTGCCATAAATGCTGTTCAGTTGTGATGGTAGCAAAGGTTCACAGGTCTCTTAACCTTAGCTGGGCATTTCTGATCTTAGGCACTCACAGGGACTGTTAAAGTGCAAAAACAATGTATTTCTTTTTGTTTTAAACTTAAATTATAGAACATCATTATTTTTATAATGGTTGTCCTTCAAAGGATGATATGAAATGGAAGAGCTAAATTGTAAAAAAAGACAAAATTCATGGGCATGGTAGGACATTATACAGAGATAATGAGATTTCTCAGAAATGTCTAATGCAGATTAAATCAGGAAAAAATTGTGGAAGAACAATGACACAAGATGGTTAATAAATTTCAACATTGTCACTGAAGTTCTACTTTACCTTTGAAAGTGAAGGAAAAAACAAGAAAAATAAAAAATTCTTCAGTATGTTGACTAACAAATTGGGAAGCCAGAATAAAAAAATTGATTTCTGCAATATTTTAATAAATCCCACCTCCAGGTTCCTTGTCTTCTTTTTTTATTGGATGTATTTTTCACCTTAGAACTGTTCAGTTTATTAACTACTTTCTTTAAATATTTAAGTCTATTTGGATGAGAGATATATTACCCCTTTAGAAAAAAATCATTTGTGTAAGCAACAATTTTTACTTACAACAACAATCTCATCAACAACTATAAAATTGAAGTCTAGAACCAAAAAAAAAAACAAACAAAATTTCTACAAATTGAAGGACAGTTAATCCTCAATTTGGGCCATGTGCTTTTGAACCTGGGCTGTAAGTTGCAATAGATATCATTGTTTGCTAAGGTATTATTCTTTTTAGAGTTATGATAATTTCCAAATTATTGCATTGCTCAGGCAAAAATATTTTAAAAAAAGCTCTGGCCAGATCTTTATTGCATTAATCAGATAATGAAACTTGCTTAATATATATGGAGCTTTATCAGAATTAAGTGTATAGAAGTAAAGAAACCATGGGAAAAAAAGCTGGATTTCAATAGACAACAATAACTTCTGCAATAAAACATGAGCTCAATTTCAACTTGCACACTGGCAAAGTCAGCTCTTCAGAGTTTTCCCACTTTTTTGAGAAAACTCTTCAAAATAGTTGTGTTCACCCATATAGTTTTGAATAGACAGTAAAAATGTTGGGCTACTTAGGTGGCAATAAACATACAAATAAAATTTTGCTAATGTAAATTTAAATGTTACAAAGTTTATATGACAATGAAATAATGTGGAAACATCTCAGGGCTTCAGGTTTTGCTGCCAGTGGAAAATCACTGAAACCTCTGGAGAAATTCAAATTCAACTCCAAGGCAGCAGCATTGTAAGAGTTTAAGATAAAACTGATAAAGAACAGTTTGAAAGTTTCAGTTGTACTCCTGGACCTAAAAATAAAGTATGAAATTATTTGTGGTTACTTTTTAACTGCTGTTCACGATCTGATTGACATGAGACATGAAAGATATAAGTTGAACAGTTCAATAGAAGACTTTTTTTAAAAAAAGAAGCTATATAAAATTATTTTTTAAAATTTGACTGCCATTTTTTCTTATCAAAATACACTAAGGCCCCTATTTATTAACTGAATCTATTTAAAATAAATGGCAGAACATTCAGCCAATATCATATGCAGTGAATTTTCTTACAATAAAATGCAGTAAAAAAAAATTGGAAGTTAGTTTTTGGAGTTCAGGAAGGGTAGACTGAATTTACCACTGCAGGAAGGAAGAGGTTAACCTGTGTTTAAGTGAAAAACCTGACAAGTAGAGGGAGTAGCATTCTTACTGTCAAGAAAGGTAGACATTCCATGATGTGCTATGAACCACTGAACAGCAGATTAATCTGTGTCCATCTCTTAGGAAGACTGATGGTGCTCAGCTACTCATTAATACCAAGTCCTTTTTCATCCAGAGAGTTGTCTCTGTGATGGCTCTACAACATTCCAAGGTCACTGTATTTATGATAGATAACAGTTTGCCAGTTCTCTTTCTGTTGCTTGAAATAATAGTCTTTCTACTCTAAATTACAAATTAATAGCCATCAGGAGATACTGGGGATACTTCCAACTCATGGAAGTAGACTGGAAGCAGGGAATTCTTCCAAAGGTAACTTTATTTGATAGTTTGGTAACAGCAGGCTCCCATACAGCTGGCAAATATGAATGTGAAAAACATGCTTATTGGAGAAACAATTTCCAAATCATTGCAAAAGTTAAACAGAAAACTGAAAACAAAAAATGCCTCACAAAAAACAAGCCTTGATTCTTGATTCCTGTTGTAACAATATGGTCTGAATTTTTTGTCATTGGCCACCTGCAGTGTGTTGTAGCTAAATCTGGTTTTGACAACTATGTGATCATGAGCCAACTGAAGCTGGTAAGAAATTGTTCATTATTGTCACCTGTTTCCCAAGGTAGAAAGATTGTATAGAAGCCTAGAAAGGATGAAGGGGTTTTTGTTGTGTGTCTCAAACAGGAATAGCCACATGGCTGTTGAGCCAACTATGGATGGCTGGTAATAACACCCTGTGAGAAAGGACAGGGTGTGGCTGGAGAAGGAGCCATGCAGAAGGAGTAAATAATTTCTCTGGGATAAACACCCCTGTTCTTGCTCCTGGAGATAAGCACAACCCAGTACAGTGCTAGTGCAGGAATGAGATCAAGAAGCAGGCATGGACTGTAGGGATCAAGGTCACCAAAGATCCCTAAACCCCTCTGACCCATTTCCAGAAAGCTCTGGAGCAATGGACTGTGCTGGATAAATTATTTGCACAGAAATCAAGAAAATTATCTTCAGGAGAGGGAAAATATTTCTATGAATAGTGCCCCCACCAAGCCCAGGTGCATGTGCCCCAGGACCCTCATCAGCTGGATTGATGCTGGAGCATCTTTTCTCTCTCTCTTTTCTCTCTCTACCTTCCTTTAACCCATCCTATCCCTCTCTCCTTTCACCCTATCCCTTCATCCAAACCCACTGCTGTGCCCTTTTACTGGAGGTCAGGGACTGTCACACCAATTTCTGTGTCAAGAGTGGAATTTACCAATAAAATCCTGCTAAGGTTTTGTGGACCCTCTGACTTTTTTTGTTCCTTTCAGCTATGAGCATCCTGTCTGGTCCCTTCCCAGTAAGGGTGAGGTCTCACAGATTTTAAAGACATCTGAACAAAGTGTTTTGATAAGAATGTTGATCAAAGTTTATAGTTGTCCTTCTCTGTTTCTGGGGGTCAACCTTAACCCATGGAAGATCAAAGGCTTTGCTGATTAAAAGGCAGCAATCTTCACAAGTTGTCAAAACACAGGTTTCTGCTCTATAATTACCAAGTTAGACTTGTTCTCCCCAGGATTATTTTTATCTATCTATCTATCTATCTATCTATCTATCTATCTATCTATCTATCTATCTATCTATCTTATCTACCTACCTATCTATCTACCTATCATCTATTTTCAGCAGTGTTATGCCAGAATCCCTCAAACACAGTTCTCTGCCTGTCATGTAAAATACTGTCAATCCTTTCAGCATCCAAGTTATTTATTTTTACTTTTAACCAGAGGATGATAAATTTATTTTGGGCACAAGTAATGACAGTGGCTTTAGTTCATCTTGTTACAAGTGGATTTTGAATCTAGGACAAAATTATCTTATGGCTAGGGCTCTTATTTGCAAAAATTTATATCCAAAGATTTTTTTTGTCTATCCAGTTTTACATTGCATACTATTAAAAAATCTCATCCAAGGTACTTCCAAGTAGTGATTTCATATAGG
The DNA here is from genome assembly GCA_034509425.1 of Eopsaltria australis. Lineage (NCBI taxonomy): Eukaryota > Metazoa > Chordata > Aves > Passeriformes > Petroicidae > Eopsaltria > Eopsaltria australis. The sequence continues at coordinate 43,368 of JAVTVJ010002552.1, forward strand.
ACATTAAGAAATTATGTTCTGTACATGTTCTCCTTGTCAAATAGATGTCTTTTTATATATGTCTTACAAACAGAATGCAAATACTAGCTGACTTGTGAACCAGAATTTTTCTTTTAGAAGGGTAGAGGAGTTTGATTATCAAAGATCAGTAAGCACAATATTATTTTCTAATTGGGAAACATTGCAGAAAAACATTAGATACTTCCATGAATGCTATTAAATTTAATAATTAAGTTTTTATTAGTGATCCACTACAGTAAACTATGACTCATTTCTCCCTCAATTTAAACCACTCAGTTTTCGTACTCAGTTTACTTTGAACTGATACTTTACATTCTCCTTTTTTTTTTTTCTTTTTTTTATTAAATCTCTGTTGTACTTGAAAAAGCAAAAAAGTCTGGATTTAACATTTGCTTGTATGAGTTTAATTATTTATAGTGATCTAAGGGGATATAAATGAACACAAGGTAAGTGATTGAAGGCTAAAATCCCTGGTTGGGCATTTACTCTTCAATGGTCTTCCTTTTTTTAATTTTTATATTCTTTTTAAAGAAACTGAAGAGTCTCCATGACCTGTGATTTATCCCCTCTGTTTTGCTTAGAATATCTCTATACAGAAATTGTGTTTGTCAATGTCATCAGTGATGCACTTCAGCATTTTGCAAAGATTTTGCTTCCATATCCAGCATGCACCAAATGCAATCCATATTTCAGCTTTGTCAAATATGTATTTTAAAGCAAAGCTAACTGATAATGTCCCTAACAAAAAGCTAAACAAACAACAAAAATTAATGTCAGATGCACTGATAATGGGATTAAGTCATACAAGGTTATCATAAAGGTGTTTACTAAGGCCGAATGCATGACTTTGGGATATATTTTGCTTCTGGTAGGCTAAAAATATTCATGAAATAAAATATCCATTTATCACAGGAAAAATATTAGTTTTGGACATTCTGAAGGTATTTACAGCTCTAAACAGAATTCAGCTATTTCTACACGGGTACTGTTTTAAAAATTGCACTGTTCCTGTGATTTGTAGATTTAGCCACCAAACTAAAAAACTCAAGTTATTCGTACAAACGTGTTTTTTGACACTGCAGAGAGGTAGATGTTGTGAGCTAAGGAAGCACTGGAACTGTGGGTAGTATTTTCCAAATTTATTTTTCTGTTAATGATAGTTTTTTCATTTAGAATAAATTTGTCTGCGAATGAGCACAGCCTTCTCTCAGTGCCACAGCTTTTCGTATTGTAATGTTTGGGATGAGTGGGCTATGTTTTCTTTGCAGCATCCACTGTTGCTAGACTTCAGCTGCTTTTGTGTTTATTGGTGTATGGGATTATTCTCCTGATGGTTTCTATCATTATTAACCTCTCTGTGAAGAATACACCAGGGCAATATGGATCCCTTCTACAGAATATCAGATTTAAATATGCCAATCATTCTTCATTAAAAATCTCCCAGGTTTCAGAGTTTCTAATGAACTGAACATGGGTGAAACATGGGTTGTTTTCATCCTTTTGCTTACCTAGAGAAAGAGACAAAAGAATAAAAAAAAAAAGAAATTAAAATGAAATGATTGATCATTTTAAATTATAAAAATTCTTATGCAGTTTAAATTAAATGGAATGTTTTTTGACTGTTGTCTAGAACAAAATAAAAACACTTGACGTTTCTTAAGTGCAATTTACAGATGATTCTGGACTGAGGTTCAGCAAACACAGGTGCTTTGTCTGTGCAAAGGTTATCTTGCCTAAGCTCATCTCTTCAGAGCAAGGAGGTTGTTGACATTTTTAAGAAAATCTATAGCAAGCTGAAGTCCATAGGGAATCATAGCTTTAATTTGAAGCAGCTGAATAGCCAGGGGAAAAAAAAAATCTATTTGATTTAACAAAAGACAGAAAAATATGCTAATACTAAGGCATAAGGCTTGACATGGGATGCTGAAATCCTACAGCAGTTTATAATCCAAGCCTGCTGCAAAAAATCAATGACTTAGCCCTAAGTGTTCAAGTCAGTGTATATGGGTATTAGTCACATGAATCCTAGCAGTCAATAAGATTTCCATATATCTCCAAACTGTGCTTTGAGAATGCAGTTCTTATCCAGAAGTCTGAAGCTGATGGGAGAAAAAAAATTCCTCATGATTTTACCATGCAGTGAATAGGCCATTTGTGAAACGCGTATCTTTTTGAGGCAGCACCCCTAAAAAATCCATTTTAAGGCATCCACAGAGATATTTTACTAAGGAAAGAAGGATTAGAGGGTTTAAAAGTAAAGAGACAGGTCCTTTTCCTTGACAAACATGGAAGAGTTTTGTAAATGAAAGTGTGTTTTCTATGCCAATGCAGAAATTTTAATCAGTGTTAACTAGTAACAGGTATGGTACATAAAGCAACTTAATCATAACATATTATATTCTAAAAGGCTTCTTTTTTTATTAGACATCAAAAAAGGGAACTAATGATTTCCATTTATGACAATGCTGAATTTATTTATGAAGGGAAATCTCTCTTTTGGCAAATTGAATCCTGCCAGTGTGGGGTTTTTGTACTATTTCTCTTGTTATTCTAGGAAAAAAATACTCACAACTTTCTTTTTCTTGTTTTTCCTTGTAGCTTGAGTTTCCTGTTTAAAAAAACCCAAATAACCCACAAGAAAAAACCCTCGAAAAACCCCCCAAACACCCAGATTTACTTCCCCTCCCATCAAATTTACATGAGAATACTTTGTTCTTACAGGTGTTAAGTGGGTTTTGATTTCAGCTGCAGTGTGGTAGTTTTTTTCATAGTTCATGGGATTATTCCTTGGGAGAGTTAGTAGGAAGGCAGAGTGTGTGAAGGATGTCTCTGTAAAAATTATTCAGGGAAGCTGACAAGACAAAAGATTTGCCATGCTTCTGTGCTTGTCCTACATGTATCATGATTGCAACCAACCCCAGTTCTGTGGATTTGTAAGCCAGTGTTCAAAAATAAAAATAAAAATTAAAAAATCTGCTACCCAATCACTAAACACGTGAGCATGTAATTTAGTGAATCTGACTGATTTATTTTATATTGATCAATTATTGCCCTGCTAAACATCACCGGGATTGTTCAATAAATTTAATGCAACATCATTGCTAGGTAGGTTACAGGTTTCTCCACTAGCATTTGTAACCCTTGTAAATTTATTCCTTCTGACTGAAACAACTACAGATTCCACTAAACAGCAGGAAGAAATTTGAAAGTTAGGGACACTTCCAGTGACTGTCTACGGTTAACAGTGAATAAATTGTCAAGTAAAATTAAGTTTTAAACACTAGAGATATATTAACCTCCATTTGGAAAAGTCAAATTCATGGCCATGGGGAAAACAAAAAAATAACAGGGAATCTTAAAATAAGGCACAGGGAGATGTTTCTTTTATTGTGTAAATGTCCAAAGTAGTTAATCTCCTAATCTCCTTTTATAATCTAGAATTAGGTAAGAGAAATCATGCCTCCTAAGGTTGTGTTTCAGAACTCTGCTGTCCATGTGGCAAACATCTCTAGATTCCATTTTGGAAAAGAGTACAAAAATACAAGTAAATGCATGTCCTCTGTTACTTCTCACCTTTGCTTTGCCTGCTTTGTCGCTTCTGGAGGGAAAAGCCATGAAACTGTCTCACCTCTAAATGAAATTAGGTCTCTAAATCTGTGCAGTTATTGTTTATAGTGGAACCTGCTGTAAAGAAAATAAGTGTGTTTGTCAGGCACTGAAAGATGCTGCCATGATGGTTTACAAGTATGAACTCAGGATTCTGCTGGGCTTTTAGTTCGTGTTAATTAGGAATTCAGATTTACAGGAGAACGTAAAGATCCGTTTCCACTAACATTTAGTGCCAGTCATGTCTCTTGGGCAATAACAGTCATTACTAGCTTTATGTACATATTGTTGTGCTTTGCTATGGGACATTTTTCTTCATTTGTACACTTTGAAGCTAATTCTCTCCAAAATTCCCCTGGTAAATCATCAGTTTTCCTATACAAGGAGCAGTATTTTATTCTTATCTTTAAAGCAGCTGGATCCTTTATGTGTCCCACATTTCCTGTAGATGTACTTTCCTAAGTGTTTTCAATGCAGCAATAATAGTGAGTAACCATTAAAGGTCTTGCAAAGCATTTTGTGTTCCATTTCTGTTGCTTAGATTTTTGGGTGGATAATCTAAGGATGCTAGAACACTTCTGTGGAATTGAATTGAGAATTTTGCAGTGATCATTTCCCTATGTACATTCTTTACCATTTGCAATTCTTTAAACACAAAGGCACAACAAAAAGAGATCTGTGCTTTAAGGACTGGGGCAGACCAGGGGACCACATTTATGTACGTGCATACAAAATAGAGTTCCATAGACTATTTGCATTTCAGTTTAAGACACAATGGAATGAACATGCCCAGAGCACACATGAAAGGGCACAGTAAGAGCATGCAAGTGGAACTGATAGCACAGGGGTCAAAATGATTTTGAGTTTGTAGTAGTTTTAGGTTGTGGGGATGATAGGCCTCGTAGGCCTTAAGGTAGGCCTTAGGTGTTGTCTTTGTTAGGTTAAAGTGTAGTTATAGGAACCGTTCTTGTGTGCTTTTTCTGTAACGATTTCTTATGACAAGATCAATGAGATGATTGCATAGAGGGTAGTAGGAAAGGGGGGCTGAAACTTACATTTGGGTAAAAGCAATATATGCAATAGCAACGGTATCAAAGCTGAAACTCATGCTTGAGTGAAGACAATGTATCCAAGAGAGTAGTGTTGAATTAATGATTAACTGATGATCATAGGCTGGTTGTAGTATAAATGTCACCACTTTTCAGACCCAAGGGGGAGCCTGCTTTGAGGTCTGGCACGACCCCTGGCTCCCAGGGCCCTTCATTAAAGCACCCATAGAATCATTCTGTGATTATGTGTTTTTTTATGCTAGCAGAACTGAGAAGACAAAGACAAGAGTTATCCATCCTACAAACATTTTTGCATCTTCTACTTTAGATTGTGGTGGTTGTGTTGTGTGAACACCCAGGCAATAATCTGACGTGCTGAAATACTAATTCACTAGCAGAGGAAATTTGGATAAGAGTAGGAGATGGGAGAAGAGCCCATCATGTTATTGATTCTGTTATTTTCTCAGAGCTGCAGTTAGAATTTATTGCCTAAGTATCTGCTGAACGGCATGTTGTTGTCTTGGCTTCTTGTTTTAGCTTCACGCTACCAAAAATGATACTTAGGGAGACCTGGAAGTCACAAGAAGGAATGCTGATCCAGACATCAGCGGATACAAACAATCTGGGATCTCATGATTTTTTGATATTTTAAGCCTGAGAAAAGACCTGAATTTCTGAAAAAGTTTCTGTACCAAATCACAAACTGTTAGATGAGGTATAGTAAGCTACTGAATACTCACTTTATATTTCATAGAATCATAGAATGGGTTGGGCTGGAAGGGACCTTAAATATCACTTGTTTCCAACCCCCTACCATGGCAAGTGACATCTTCCACTAGACCAGGTTGCCCAGAGCCCCATTCAATCTGGCCTAGAACATAATTTGTTAAGACAGAATTTTATTTTCTTAAATAACTCCAGAGATTCAGTAACCCTTGAAGAGCCTGTTCCCTTCCTGACTGGAAGAATGCTCTTTTTCTCAGCTGGCTAAGTGTAATCCATTTATTTTGCTGGGATGCCAATCACCAAACCATTTTTACCACAATCGCACACTCTGTTTTTCTCTTTCCATCATCATGTTATTTAATGTATGTTATCTACCCAAGCAAATGATGCTGAACATGATGTCCAGCTTATCACGTCAGTATCATTCATATCTATGCTACAAAGTGATAATAAACATCTAAACTTCCTGACAAATGTATGTTATCTCAGAAAAATAAGGGATGAGGAACAGGTGATGAGTACACAGAGGATTTAGCAAGTGCAGTACTTTTATGTTTATCTGAAATGCTTATAGCAAGTGTAAATGTGGGTTTTGATGCAATGCAGGTAGAAAGGCATTAATTTGTAGCTAGAGCTACATAAACCCAGTAGAATACTGTATCTGGAGTGGTGATTATTTCTACAGAAGTTACAGAAATAACCCATGTACACGGAGTATGATTACTGGGTGAAGGTTTTGGAGGTTTGCTGAAATGAGAATGAATTTACATAATGCCAAAGTTAGATGGCAGATGGCTGAAGTATTATCCCATTTCCACAGAAATTTCTTTCCCATTCTGCCAGTTCAGGGTAAGATACTGTAAATTCTAATTCTACTATCATGAATTCTTTAGCAACCATTTGCTGGAACCCAGGGCTCATCCTTAGCTTAAGGCCCCAACACGCAGGACGAAAGTTTGTTCTTAAGAATACTGTCCTAATAGGGCCATTTGTCTGCACAGTGGTGAAGCCTCAGTAGGACAAATGGTACCTGTCTTGGCAGCCAACAGTCAGCATTTTAATACATTCCACTGCAAGATATGAGTTACACAGTTACATTCCTCAATTATTTAAAGAGACCTAAAAAGCTGGAATAGCACTCCTGGTTCTTCTCCGGCATTTTTGGGTGGTATAGAGTGCTGGCACAATGAGTGGAAGTACCTCTCTTTTCTGTGAAATAGACTGAAAGTAAAGTGTTTCTTCTATGGTACAGGAAATGTGATTTCAAAAAGGGTCAAAACTGTAGTGGAAAAAATAGGTTTTTTAGATAAAATGAGTTGTAGCTATAATGACATTTTTCACTCTTTCTTGTGTGTTATAGGCTGGTTTTAAGAGCACTGATTGAGTGGAGAAACTGAAGAGAAATACCTGGTGAAACAAAAATGTGCAGGTTTCAGATTACCTTGTTGTCAATGTCATAGCATTTATGGGCATGATAAGTACCATGGGAAACATCTGAACAGGCCATGGCAGAAATTGCTTTCCATTTGCCCTGGGAAAGGTAATGTTTGGTGCCAACTTTCAGGTATATGTGCAAGCATGGCATTTAGAAAACCTGGATTTTCAGCTACGAGGAATCCAAATCAACCCTCTGTCCCTCCTGTTCTATGTGTTTTGCTGTCTTTTTGTCCTTCTTTGTCTTTTTCCTCATTTCTTCTTTGCTTCCTTTTACTTTCTTTAGTCTCCATCTCTGTCTTTTCCTCAATAAACCTACCCACCCATTCTGTCAGGTAAAGCTGGAATTGTGCCACTGCTGAGATATTTGGAGAATCTGTTGCCATTCACATTGCAGCAGGTTAGGAAGCACAGTAGTAACACTGATATCTGTTACCACAGTGGTTTTTTTCTGCAAGGAGCTCCCAAATTCCATTGCAAATTCTAGTTATTATTGCTACTATTGTTGTGCTGATTAATAGACATAAACATAGGCTTGTTTGCCCAACCACAGTGGCAGTTGATGCCTGAGGGATTTTTTCTGCTTTTTCTCCTGAATATGTCGTACCCTGTACCCTATATTCACAAGTATCAGCATGCACACTTGTGATGCTTTAGGTGATAGCTCAGCCCGGTTTCATGGTGTTTAGGAGGCCGGTAGACTAAACACCTCTGAAGCCACGTAGAGCTAGAGACCAAACACCCTGCTTTCGTGAGCCCTCAAGGTCTCCTAGTAGGATAGATTTTGTAAACTAGAAGTTAGCCCACCCAGGCCCCTTATTGGGCCCTCCTGGTAGATATGCTAATGAGTAGAGTCTTTAATTGTATACTGAACTGGAGGGAAGGGGCTTTTGCGGCGTGTTCTACCTGGACGGCAGAAGCCATCGAACGGGATCCTATTAAAATACCGAGGGAAACAACCCCCAACCCTTTCACTGTGTCTGAGCCTTTATTTCCTAAAACCAGAAAAAAGGCATCACAGTGAAACATTGTAGGAGTATTGCTATAGGGCCCTCTTCTAGGCCCTGGAGGGATGTTATTTAAAATCAGGGCTTGTCATACATTACGTTAGGCCATATGCTCTGACTGCTCTGCGGGTACTGCTCAGCACTGGTGCATAGCCTCCAGTGTCAGATGTAAAATGAAACTCCAGTTTGAAATCTATACCTGTCATGTTCTCATATTTTTGGGTCCCTGAGCACTTTAGGTAATTCCAGAGACACCTGTTAGCTAGAAATCCTTAAAAACTGTTCAGACTTTGAAAGGACTATGTGGGCATATGATTTATGGATTGTCTGAATCTTGTCTTTATTAGAAGTTTTTAATTACGTGATGCAACCAAGATATAAATTTGGAACTAAGAGTGTGGAACTGAGAGGTAGTTTCAGAAGAAGGATACGACTGCACAGTGTCTACACGTTTCTCCTGTAATAGTCAGTGGCTTCTATTGTTTTTTTCTGGTCTTATTACAAAACAAGTTTAAAGGGTAAAAGTGGTTTCATGCCAGCTTAAGAGCTGTCCAGAATTCTCTGAGCTTTTCTGACTGGCTGCCTGAAGTACATTTCTGTGTTCTAAGGGTTTTACTAAAACACAGTATTTCTCAAAGATTTCTGACACAAGGTCAGGCAGCCCTGAATCAAGGGAAGAGTCAAGGAAAATCTACATGATTTTTACTCTCCTAGAGACCAAAAAATCCATAGGTATTACTAGAGGACTCACTACCAATTTCTTCATAAAATTTTGTTGATAAAAGATTTTCCACTGGGTTGGTTTTTTTGGGATTTGGACAGCTTTGGATGAGCTACCTAGGCATAAAGGCTGCATTACTAGTTTAGTCTCAAAGCACATAGAAAATGCTGTTACTCAAATAAGCCATTTGTGATATTTCTGTGAAGTAGAAAGGGTCTTTCACTTTGCACTCAGCAAGGAATATAGGAAACCAGGTGTTAAAGTCTTAGCTGGAAACAAAAAGTAAGCTTTTCTTTTTTAATTTTGTTTTTGATAGCATTAGACACCTTGCAATTCTCTGTTCCTCTTCTTTCAGGAAGAATTCTTTTAATATTTCATGTTTTAAGCTGATGTTACAGGAAGTATTTTTGCAACTTCTATATTTTTCCTTTTATTGGTAGAATATTGAAGCCTTCTTTTCCTGGAGATGAAAACCTCCAGGAAAAAACCTACCTTTATCGACACTTTTCAAAGCCCTGGTGAAGCTCTTGTACCCAAAACTCAGTTATATCTTAACACTTTTCCCTGTTGTGTTCAATATTTGAGTCTGCTACTTCTTTGAAATTTATGAAGTCAGATAATGCAAAAGTTGCTGCAAAAAAAAAAAAAAAATCAAAACCAAAACAAATCTAAACTACGAATCATTGTTTACCTTCAGAAAAACCACTGCACTCCCCTGACCTTCCCTACTCCTTGTTTCACAGCAGCCAGAAGTGACACTAAGCAGTAACATTTCTAATGAGCTTGTGTCCCAAAACAATGGATCTTCAGTGAATCACTCCAAACATCCTTACTAAATGTGACTCTGAGGCCAGCCAGGAAATTTTATTCAAAAACACATTCCTAGTCCAAGATAACGTGTCATTCTGGATTCACCTTTAATTTCAGTTGTTAGGAACCTACAGGGGTCATCCAGTCCAAGTGTCTGTCCAATTCATTGCTAATTAGAAATTAAAGAGTGTAGTTAAGGTCAGTGTCCCAACACCTTTAAACACTGACAGGTTTGGCACATTGACCACCTCTCTAGGCAGCCTGTCCCAGTGTTTGGCCACCATTTTGGTGAAGAAATGTCTCCTGAGGTCCAATCTAAATCTCCCCTGGTCCAGCTTTAATCTGTTCCCATGTGCCATATCACAGGGAAAAGAGCTCAATACCTCCCTCTCCATTTCCCCTCCTCAGGAAGCTTCAAGGAACAGCAAGATCAGCCCTCAGCCTCCTTTTCTCCAATCTAGGCAAGCCCAGAGTCCTCAGCCACCCACCATGGATATTCCTTCCAGCCCTTTCATTAGATCTGTTGCCTTCCTCGTTCTCTTTATTCCAGACAGACTGGCAAAGGGAAAAATAACAGAAATTCAGAGCAGTGTGATGTTCATGATAAGGGTGCCATTCAAACGAGACTATTGTGAGTACAGAATTACTTCTGTTTGAGTGAAAATAAACATTCAGAGAAATTATCATTCGTGAAAGTACGATGCCTTTTAAGAAAACCTCTGTCTAGATAAGCAAATATCTTGAGGAACAGCTCTCATCTTTTTGCATGCTAGGGATATGTGCATGAACACAGGGGCACAGACACACTCCTCCCATAATGCTGTCGAAGAGGATAGTGGGATAACATCAATGCAAAAGTCTCCTGTGATTAAGAATGGTTTTGAGGAAGCAATATGATGCCGGTGATTGTTCTGGACCTGATTAAATCATCAGACTTTTGTTGTCTTTTACTATTCATCAATTTGAGCATGGGAGATGGGAGAAGCCCATGTGGCTTGAAGAACTGCACAATTCAGACTTCACTTCAGTTTTCCCAGTTTATAATTATTCTTATTTCACATAAATCAAATACAAGGTCCATAAAAAAAAGAAAAAAATCTGCATTTTCATAACTGCAATCTATGTGACTGACTTATCTTGCCAAATATTTGGGAAGTCAATAAAGAGCAGGCAAATTATCAGGTATTCTTCTACTATGTGTTTCTGTGACTTATATGCAAACAAATAGTAGGAGAAATAAAGATATAATTTCAGTCATGAGCTGAATAAGATTCTGTTCATGAAACATTAGAAAGATTTCTCAAAGAAGCTTATAATTATTACATATGTTATCCATGGAAAGTGCATTAAAAAAAGAAAATATTAATAGCTGAAAAATTATACATGAATGAAAAAAAATAAGGTGCTACTGATATTGCCAAAGGAACAGGAAAGAAAAGGAAAGCTGACCTTAAAAATAAAATGTGGTAAGAAAATATCTATTTGACACAGCTGTATTACGTACAACAGGATGTGTGCATTGGTAAATTGTGATTAATTGGACAGTCTTTGACAGTATCAGTCTTAATTGTCTGCCTTTAATTTGAGGTTTCCAAAATTCAGAACTCAAAAAAAATCAAATCTCCTTAAGTTCCAGTGGGCTGTCAATTAAATTTGACTGATTATACTCGCCATTATCCTATAAAAATAATCCACAATTAATTGCTGCACTGTGCAAAATGCAGCGGGACAAGAATAGTTTACAGGCTTAGGGAAATGTATGGTAATGTGCACCCATGCTCTCCAGACACCTGAATCTCAATTTTAATATTCCCAATGTCCTTCCAATGTCAGACTTAGTGATTTTTATGGGACTCATTATAGTGCATTTCTGCTGCAATTGGAAGATTCTTTAGCATGGTTCATGGCCCATACCTGCCAGATGAATCGCTATTGCATATACATGAGGAGAGAAAGAAATTCAGGCTGGCAAAGTCAGTATTCCAGATTTGCTTTGGGAATGTTTTCTCCAGGATTCTGAGGGCTCAGGGCAAGAACTTGCTCTGAAGGCCTTTCTCAACTCTGTATGCAAACCTGGCCATTAAAATTTCCTTTTTTTAGAATAATGTAGTGTAACACCTGTTGGAATAGGATTTACAGGAAGATTTAAATGAGATGATCCTGTCATTTTTTTTCCAGAGAAATGAATGCTGACATTGAACACAAATAATAAAAAATAATAATAATAAAAAATGCAGGTGAACATTCAGGAGTCAGAAGCAGTGACATTCTGCATAGTAAGTGTTAGAGATAGTTCCACTGGAGATTCTAAGAAATGGGTCAGAGAAGTCACATTTTTCACTAAAAAGCTGGGAGAGTAAAGATATTTTAAAAATTAAGGCCAGATTTGTGGTGATACTTTTTTTTAGATGTTTTTCCATTACTGTGAGTCCAAATTAATAAGATATAAAAAGATCTTCAAACATACTTTGACTCATTATTGCTTGATAATACAGCCATTGTCAGGGCAATGTTCTGCATGACCACATAGATGTTACTAATAACCAAATTAAAAGAAATGCTTAAAGATAATTAAAAATTGCTAAACTATGTCCCTTGTTATGTAGCAATAACCATAACTGTAAAGAAATAATCTTTCTTACTTACCTGCAACAGTATTTACAGTCTGTCAAATCCATCTTTCCAGTAAATGAATCCTCATCATGGTCTTTTGCTTTCCTTTTCCTTTTAGTTTTTGCTAACTTGCAGCATTTTTCCAAGTCAGTATTTCACAAAGAAATATCACTTAATACATGGAAGAATTTAACTGTATTTAATGAGGTGCATGATAAATCTAGACATCATTTACTTCAGGCAAACTTGGAACTAGACTGCCTGCTGAAAGAACAGAACATCTATTCCTTTATGTAAAAAAGTATGACATAGCTATGGTCTTCATCTCAAAAGAGGAGCTGATTTGATAAAGAATGTGAGAATGTTCTCTCCAGGGCAGAGGATAAACTGTTTTCAGGATAATCAAACAGAGTGGTGTGGCATTAAAGAAGTTGCCTTTTTCACTTTTCTGTAAAAAAATTAAAAAAAAAAAAAAAAAAAAAAAAAGGAAAGAGAAGAAGAGAAATAAACTTCTGATTTTAAATCTACATACTTGTGCAGATTTTCCTTTTAAAGACGATGTATCTCATACCTTTCTGGAATGTGAGGGGCTTAAATGCTGTGAAGAACTGTCAGGCACCAGTTATGAAAGCCATAGTCTGCTGCTCATCTGGTAGCTGAGATGCTGAGACAGATTTTTTGGCAACACTGCTCCAAGAACAGGCATTTAAATGAGAGCAAGGGTTACTGTACTGTATCGAGGTGCAAATGCTTGGTTTGTGTTTGTACTGCCAGGTTTTGTAGCAGTGGGACTACAGGGGAGGTTTTTGTGAGAAGTTGTTGGAAGGTTCCCCCACGTCCAGCAGAGCCAGGCCCAGCTGGGTCCAGGATGGACCCAGCACTGACCAAGCCCAAGCTCATCGGTGATGGTGGAGACACCTCTGGGATAACAAATATGAGAAGGAAAAGATGTTATTGCACAGATGTAATTACAGCCAGAGAAGAGAGGGGTGAGAGCATGTGAGAGGAGCAGCCCTGCAGAGAGGCAGGGCAGTGCAGCAGGAGGGGCAGGAGCTGCTCCAGGCTCTGGGGCTCAGATTCCCCTGCAGCCCCTGGAGCAGCCCATGGTGAGGCAGCTGTGCCCCTGCAGCCCAGGGAGGGCACGGGGGAGCAGAGATCCACCTGAACCCCTGGAGGAGCCCAGGCTGGAGCAGGGGGATGCCCAAGGGAGGCTGTGACCCCATGGGAAGCCTGTGCTGTAGCAGGGTCCTGGCAGGATTTGTGACCCCTGGAGAGAGGAGCCCAGGCTGGAGCAGGTTTGCTGGCAGGACTTGTGAGCCCATGGGGGACACTGGAGCAGCCTGCTCCCCAAGAACTGACCCTGTGGAGAAGAGACCCACGTTGGAGCAGTTCATGGAGAACTCCCTCACCCTGGAGCAGCACCAGGGACACATGGTGTGCTGACCATAGTCCTCATTCCTTGTCTCACTGTGCTGCAGGGGGACGAGGGAGAGCCTGGGAAGGAGGTGAAGGTGGGGGAGAAGATGTTTTTAAGACTTATTTTGCCACTCATTGTCTTGTTCTGATTTTCTTCGTAATACATTGAGTTCCTATCCCCAATCTGAGACAGTTTTGCCCATCACAATAATCGATTTTTGATATCTCCCTGTTCTATCTCCACCAATGAATCTTTTCTTATACTTTCTCTCCCATGTTCAGTTGAGAAGGGGAGTGAGAGCGTTGCTTTGGTGGGTGCCTGGCAGCCAGACAGGGCAAACCCATCTAAATGCTCTACTGAAACCTTAAGCAATATAATTAGAAGCTGTTGTTGGAGGAAGAAGAAATATCTCAATACATTTTTGAGGAACTTTCAGAAGAAATGAGGGCATGTTGCAATGCAGAAAGAGAAGGACCTTTCCAGGTACGGTGGTGAGAGGGGCAGCCAATTGTAATAATATAAAAAGGTACAAGTTTTAAAGTCATTTAAGTGTGACTTAAATGAAAAGACAAACTTGAGAATCTGAAAGATCTTTCCACAGAAAAAAAAAATGGATTCATATGAAATACACCCAAAATTCCAATTAAATCCACATGGAAGTAAAGGATGCCACAGAAACTAGTCAAAGTAAGAGTTTGATTTTGATTTTGAAAATTAAAATTTTTATACTTGTCCCAATGATTGGAGGATAAATATAGACAATAGAAACACAATGTTTGTAGAATAATTGTATTACAGGGGTTGTCCTAAGATGCTGCTGAGCTAATAAAGGATTTCTGAAATCAACTTAAGGTCCTGGAAGAGCTGTGTCTTTCCTCTGGTGTGTATCAGGGCCTTGGCTGGTTGCCACTATTCAAGAATTCTTTATGGTTTATAGTTAATAGGAGGAACATAATTCATTTGATCTCTTTGTTGGCCTCTGCTTAACATGGTATTTGTGTGCTCCTTCCTAGTAAAGATCCATTACTGTCTCAGCCTTTTGCTTTTGTTATGTTGTCGGGCTCCTTGTACAGCAAACAGCCACAGCAAAACTAAGGAGAACAAATTCTGTAGTCTTCCCCTCTCCATGTGCTCAGGCCTCGTTGGTGCATCAGTATCCAGAGGCTGCAAGAAGTAACAAAAGCTGTCTCATAGATGCATACAAAATTGTGTTTCTCTGCAAACTTGAGTCTAACTTGTGTATTCCGATCCTCAGGGCTTTTTGTGTCAGAGCTCTGCACCTGATCCTATAGAAAAGAAAAGCATCTTGGACTTGACAGCTGACCAGATATGCCCACCATCCGAGTTTGTTTGTTTGTTTGTTAAGAAAATAATAAGATTTTAATAAGAAAATTTGTTTTCACTACTTTTTACTTTTTTTTTTCTCACGGGAAGCAAATTAAAGCTGAATAATATCATTCTCACCTCCAGGAGCCCTGGAATAGCATGGCCACCAGGAAAATGGTGAAACTTTCCATCAGTGGAATGTGGGTTTGGAAATGTTTCAGCACAGCATTTTAGGTCTTAAAATGTGCTCTTTAAGTTCTGTTGTCCATATATATGTTACAGTGTAAGAGTTTACGTGTATGTATATATATTTGATTTTAAATTTAGTAGTCATAAGAAGTACAATGTCTCATTTTTGGTGATTTGTGGACAGAATAGAGGGAAATTTGGAAGGTGGGTGTATTTTTTAGCATTTTAATTGCACTTGGCACCAAGACTAGTACATAATGTATATTTATTTTGTACAGAGAAATATGGTTCTCAATATCAAAACTCTGAACTTTAAAGATTTTTGAAAATTCCTTTCTTTTTAGAACAATGAAAACTGATACTAAAGCATGGAAATACAAGGTTAATATAATATGAAATATTTTCTTGTAGGATTCTTTGACAAATTTGACTCAATTAAGACATACCAAGCATTTTAATAAAAAGAACCAGGATTCTGATTTTGAACCATTTTTATTTTAAATGCTAAAGCTGAGCTTATTATGATAAAGCAATTAATGATACAATGAAGCCTACCAGTGATAGATTTTTTTTCCAATCATGGTAAATTAACAACATTATAAAATTACTGCATTGCTTTGCTTTTCATGGTACACAGAGGTTAGATTAGCATTTTTCCTAACACATAAGTTTATTGATCTTGCAATATTTTGTAAGAATAGCATCTTTAAACTGATTAACAGACTAACTAGTGACAGACTTCAGTGTCTGGTGTCTTTGGTAGAAGCAGATCTCGAATCAATTGCAGTGGGAGTGACAAGTGGGATACTTGTAATCTTTTACAACACAGCTCTGTAAAAACTTTCCAAATAAATGCACTTGCATGCTTGTCTGGCTCGTAATGCACTCAGCAGTGTTTAAACAAGAGAGTTCATTTCAGATTTGTAAAACATGGTGATGTCTTTCGTACGGGTTTCCCAGTGCTTCCAGTGCTGATTTTACATATGAAACTGGTAACTTTAAATGGACTAAAACCTGCCAAAATAAGTAGTTTGATTGGGAGGCAAGTACAGATGTGTACAGGATGGCAGCACAAACCTTTAGTCAAGAGGAGACTGCACTACTGTTCTGACAACAGCAGTATATGTATTCATTTTTGTGTTGTTTCTTGTAAACCATTGTTCAGCCCATTATATAGGTAAGTCCAAGCCTCTGTTCCTCCAAAGGTTGCTAAATGTTCCTCTATTCAACATGGAAAATGTGTCCAGTGAGAGATTTAGCAAGCCAAACCCCTGCATTTTCTCGGAAAAAAACATTTCACTAATGATTTTGAAGGAACTGGCTTTGTTTTTCTTACCCTTGTTGAGCAAAATGATGCACTTAGTTCTGATTATTTTTAATTACAGCAGATTTAAGAACTAAAGTACTTCCTTCTGTTCAACCAGCAGAATACCAATAAACAAATTGATTCCTAGGAAAAAAAATTCATAATGAAAAATAATCCATTACAATACAAAAGTTTAAGTCAGGGAATTTCAAATTTATTCTGTTTAGTGTTTCCCTGGTGAAGCTAAAGCTAATTTTAAGTCTACTCAGTATAGAAAGTGAAGTGGAAAGCATATGAATGACTGAACCCAGGTGAAATTCAAGAGCCTGTCTACTCATTCTCTTTTATTTTTCTTTTTTTTCTTTTTTTATGGATACACTATTTGACGTGGTTCATACTGAAAATCCACATTCTTATAGAAAGTTTTTGTGGGTATTTTTTCAGCAGTTGAAATTGAAATTGGAAAAAAATAATGTATTTTTTTTAGAAACCAATATTACAGGGATGACTTGGAAAGGAACATCATGGCAGAACAGTAAAGGTCAGAAATTTTGGCAATCCCAGTAGATTGTGATCTGTCCCCAAGGATATTCACATATAGATCAGAAAACAAAAGAAAAAATTGTGTCTCTTATTGTTGATTGCCTGTGTTTATTGTGACTATATTAGGCTTGACATCCACTGGTATCAGGTGTAAATCCATATTGTATGAAGTCTTGAAACAATAATATGGACAGATTTGGGAGCAACACTTCAACACAAGCACTGGAGAGTCTTTGGGAACACAAGAAAGGTAAAAGATCTATAAAAGACCTGTGGAGGAGTATTCACAGTGAATTTCCAGTGAAAAATAGGAATTCCGAAAGAAAAAGAAGAGACAGGAATTCTGAGAAGAACAATGTTCTCCATACTTACAGAGTTTGTTTGAGTCACTAGCAAGATATTTAAATATGTGTTTGGTATGTTCACTATGCCTTTCATAATGATGCAGCAAATAGGATGAAAAGTGATAATCTTATTGGGTAACAAGGACATTTGGGTTTCAGAGATGTTTCTAATGGGATAGTGAGGCAATTTATTTCAGAAACTGAGTAATTTCTCACTCTGGAAGACTTTAATGTAAGGCTAAGTAAATATTGTTCAATTTACTTGCATGGATTTGTGGCATGGGGCAGGGATGAAAAATATGACCTCTTCAGAGCTCTTCTAATGCTATTTATATCGTATTTCTGGTTATATTCATGCTTATAACTTTCTTTCCTAACAAAAGGACTGGAAAGTGAATAAATTTAAAATAAACCTACATTCATTCTGACAGAAAACATGTTCATATGGAGTAAGGCTTTAGGATCTCTAGGATTTTAACATTCTGAATATCAGTCTTGCATTTGAAAGTGTAGAAGCCCTATCTGTGGATATAATTAAAATTCAACAGAAATCCATAAATGGCCCAAAATCATTAGTATTTCTAGACAGTCAGGATCATAAATCATTTGTGAAACTTTATTGGAAACCCAGAGAAAATAGCTTTTCCCTTTGAAATAGTCTAAGACATGACCTTCAATGTTTCTGCTCTGTACAGAGTTAGAGCAATCACTTGTAGGAATTTTAAAGTTAATATTATATGAGTGTTCTCCAGAATGTGACAAGCTGCCCCTATTTCTCAAACCTTTGCACAGCAGGCACAGTATTAGTTGTGGTTTTTGACCTGGGATAACCAAAGGGGAGCTGTTTTTCGTGAGAAATCTTTCTCTGACGAGACCAAAACCAAAATACTGCTTTAGTCACTGGACTCTGAAGGAGTTTCACATTTTCTGCTAACAGTCAGTCTTGCATCTTTCCTCCTTTCATTTGCTTTTTCTTCATGACGTAGTGATAAGGTTTATATTAAAATGCATTTCAGCAGGGGCAGGGGACACTGTGCTGCCTGCCACGAGGGACAGCAACAAGAACTTCAGAACAAAAGGCTCATATTTAACAGCTGA
Organism: Eopsaltria australis; assembly: GCA_034509425.1. Taxonomy (NCBI): domain Eukaryota; kingdom Metazoa; phylum Chordata; class Aves; order Passeriformes; family Petroicidae; genus Eopsaltria; species Eopsaltria australis. The sequence continues at coordinate 61,578 of JAVTVJ010002552.1, forward strand.
GGAACCAGCTTCAAGGTGTGAGGCTGTCAAGTGTCCAATCAGCTACTGTATATGTGACACAATGAATCATCCTACAGATGAGTAATTTGCAGAATAGAAAAGGGATGGGGATTATTGAAGGAAGTCAGGGTGCCTGTGGCAGGTGGGTGATTGAACCACTGGGTATTTCTAGTAGGAATCTGAATTCCAAAAACACAGGGATGCTTCTGTAGTGTGTTGGAGGTCCCTTAGCAACACGATTCAGAGGTGTTCAGCATATTTGAGACTGAATAAATTAAACGCGCTAATGTAAAATTTAAGTTTAGAATTTTTTTTTGGTCCCCTAGCAATTACTTTATTATTCTAGCTTTTGTCAGAATTGATCAAGTTAAGCTAGAGTGCCAAATGCATTTTTTTTCTCAGAAGCAGGTTGAATCAGTTCCCCAGTGCTGTGCAATGATTTCTGCATTAGCAGTCTTTCTTGTCATAGCAGCTCTTCAGAAATTCAGCAAGTTGGCCTTATGTGCCTTTTTATGAAGAATTTCTTTTTACATTTCTTCTCTCTGCAGCATCTAATATGTAAACATGAGGAACCAAAGATTGGTCAGTGTTTCCATAATGGCATGGACCTCCGTGGGCTCATGCATATTCACTTATTATTAGCTGGCTCATGTGCCTTTAACCCATCACTTAATGGAGCACAAATCAGTCAAGATTTGCATTTTGCTTGCTATTCAAGTTTTCAAACTCGTGAGCTCCCTGCTTAATGACGAGAATATTTATCCAGGTTAATTGATTAAATCTCCTCAACATAAAGTGCTCTAGGAAACAATTTCAGAACACTTACATGTTGTATTAACATCTCATTATTTTATTCAACAACCCCAGAGCAAGTGGGGATGTAGGATGAATGATATGTGTTTTCTAATGGAATTTTCTCTAGAAAAAAAGCTTATCTACATCTCCTCTAATATATCAGTATGTTCTTTTCCTTAAGACCTAAGCATTCTTAAAGATCTTTTCAGCCTTAACTAACAAAATATGAATTCAAACAAAGCAGTTGCTAGAGTTTGAATACTGAATGTTTTAATTGCTTGGTGTGTTTTACAGGGAGATTTAATTGAAAATTTTACAAAAAGAAGAGGAAAAATTAGCAGAATTGCCATAAAAATCATAAGTAATATGTAAACAGCAATAGAACCAAATTTCTTAAATAAATGATTCATTGCAAGCTAGTACTCCAAGCTTTTTTTCCCACCTTTGCAGTTACTCTAGTTTTGCCTAAGGACAGTTTTCTATGAATTTACATCATGATAAATGTGTCTTTAAAGCAGTGAAGCAAAGATAAAATAGATGGTTGGAATTTGCTGTGGAATGTCACTGTAAAAACTGTAAAAACGCTGTAAAAACTCCAGTATCTCAGGTTAAATGGTTGTATTTGGGACAGTTTATTCCTGTTATCTGCAAAATATTTATGTTGGTGATTATTTCCCCTATATTAATAAGTGTTTCAAGCTGGGTAATTTCAAATCATTTCAGTATTAATTTTTATTGGCAGCAGACTGAAAGTAAACCATTGTACTTTACTGCTCTGGTGGGAGAAGGAAGACTAATTGATGTTATTGTAAATGTGAATAAAGCTAAATACTTCTCCTCCACTACTGGGCTGAATGAAATTAGATCAGAGGAGTCTGTTTGTCAATAGAAAATTATGATGAAAACCAATTAGAAGAAGTCCTGTGTTATAAATAGGAATGCAGCATCACCTTTTCATGCTATGGATAAATCCCTGAAATTTAGGATATGTCTGTTCAATATGTTTATTTATATAATGTAATAATACTTAATAAACCCCAAAAGTTAAATAAATATGAATGTGTCTTTAAAGCAAGTGTTTTAGGTGTTTAATCCTCATCAACAAATACTCAATTCTGCTCTTTCAGACAAAAAAAGTGCTGTCATTTTTTTTCTTGTTTTTCTTAAAAGATGAGGGAGTGGCTTTCTATTTGGTTGTCTTACTCATCCTCCTGCTCTAACATAATTCCCTTTTGTATCCACTATTTCACAAATTCCTACCCCAAGTTCCAGCTCTAAACAAAAGGAAAAATGGACTTGCCATTTTTGTATGACAAACACAACAGCTGGAAAAAAAAAACCTGACTCATTCTTGTCTTTCATGTATACATTATGTTCACTAATATTTTTATATATAAATATATTTTTCTTAGGTTGCCTTTTACGTCATGCCCACAGCCACTCAGTTTCCTGACATTTTAATGTCAGCCAAATGTTGCTTCCAGGTATGGGAACAAAAGCTCCTCAGGAGAAGGTTGTTGTGTTGATGGGAGATTACCAGAAAAACCCAGCTGTTCCAAGCAGAGGGTTTGATATCATTATTAGTTTTATCTACTGTATCAATAATGAACACACCAGAATGATTTTAATGAAAATTAAATCCTAATCTCAATGGGGATTAACTGACCTACCTGTCTCTTCCTGCTGAAATTCAATATTTAGGTACCATATTGTTATATGCAGCATTTCTTGTTTATGTCCAACTTTATGCTCTGATGAACAAACCCTTCTGAGTTCTGAGGTTTCCATCCAGACATAAATACAGGCACCCTGCCCTGGCACTCCAGAGCTGCAGGGCTGGCTCAGAAATCCCTCAGGACTGTGGCAGATCTTGACTCTGGAGGACTTCTCAGAGCACAGTGAGTCTCTCTCTGCCCCTTTTTGCTGTCCAGCTGAAAACAGACCACCATACTTGGATTTCTCTGTTTTTCCAGGACCTGTTCATGTGAGTACTCCTTAAGCAAGATATGGTGTTTGTAATAGTCCCTGATGGATTTTGTATTACTCTGTATTTGACTTATTTTTCATTAGAAGGTTAATTAAACTGCCCACAATTTCAAGTGTCAAAAATTTTCCTAAGTTAGTCTCAACTTTCCTGAGTATTTTTGTTTTTTGACCTGGGATACTTTTTGGTCCATCCCCTGTCTCCTAAGCTTTTATTAGGAGAGAAAATGAGTATTCATGTTCTGTTCACCTTCTCCATGCTAATTATTATCATCATATCTATGTATGTCTTCCTTTTTAATAATGTATTTTCTTAGCCCCTTAAGCTACCTTTCTCAACTATATGTGCCCTTCTACACCTTTTCATCTCCTTAATTTTCTTTAAATCATGTCCTTCATCAGTCTATGATTTTTTTTCCTTTCTTTTTCAATTTTTAATACTAAAGTATTCCTAAGTAATACCATATGTTTACTCCCTGTGAAATTATTGAAAGACTGGACAGATGAAGGTGTCTGGCTTCCAAAATACTTTATTAGTTGCTTCTCCTGTTTCCATTTCCATGTCTCCTTAATAGTTACTTCTGTCGTGAAAGCCCAAAACTTCCAAAGGAGAACAAGTTTTGCTTTCCATTCATTTTGCTTTTTGGTCCCCAAAAGCATGGAATAACAGTAAAAGCTGGGCAAGTATCTCATTATTTATCATGTTCTTTAAATAGACCAGCATTTTTAAGAGCAAAATCAGAAATCAATGAAGAGCTGCCGTGTTTTGTTGTGAGTTTTCACTGAGTAATTTCAGTGTGAGATCTTCACACTGAATGTCATTCACCAGCTTTGTAAGATAAATCACTTGATATTAGTATTAAATACTTTTAAAAAGTTGGTTTCCTTCTTTATATTTTTTCTGAATGAATAAATATTTCCCCTACCATTCAGACCCTGTCTCCTTCAGAAACTGTGTGTGGAAAAAGAAGGGAAAAACACATAAAGTTGGGATTTTTTTTTTCAAAGTATCTGGTTTATTTCTGCAAATAATTAATGCAAACTGAACTAAAAGGAGTATAGATTTAGGAACAGATGTAGCCCTAGAAAACTTCTGTGTTTGCAGTAAGCTTCATAAAGCTTATTTATTCTTCAATAAAGGGTCTTAAAAGTTGTTGCTTGTTTCACTTGTAATAATATTAAGTGTAAAACTAGCAGACTTGATGATCACAGGATGCATATTTAAGTCACAGGTGGAAAGAAGGTTGTCTGGTTTGTTTTATCATTAGGATTCAAGCAAGTACTACATAGAATAACAAGCTTCATAACTGAGAAATTTGATCCATTTTATTTCCAATGACACTGCAACCCCAGAGGTACCAGACCTCTTGAGCCTCACAAAACTGCTGCTGTCCAGGAAGAGAAACAGAGAACGGTACAGAGCTGGGAGGGGGCAGAGAGAGATTTTTATTGGAAGCTGTTAAAGTGGTTGCTATGAGACCTTCTCCAGCTAACACAGGCACAGCAGTGAGTGTGAGGCTGATAAATCATAGCTCTTGCATTATACCTTCCCTTTCTGCCTTTTTTTTTTCTTTTCCCTAACACAGCTTTTATAGTTGTTTAAGACCAGAGAAAACACCTGCCAGTTGCTTTTTCTTCTGTTTCGCTCCCTTCTGCTGCCTCGTGCAAGATGGAGCTAGAAAATGCAATGATCAGCTCCTCGAGCAGTTCTTCAGCAGGCTCCAGAGAGTACAAGGTGGTGATGCTGGGAGCAGGGGGAGTTGGCAAAAGCGGTAAGTTTCGGCAACAATATTTTGGGAGAGAAGGGGTGAATTGGGAGCATAAAGTTCACAGGGAAAGAACATTGTTTAATGAGGGGTTTCGTTCCTCTTTCTCTTGCACATGGCTTGCACAAAAGGCTACAGTTCGTGACTGGGGCAATGAGTCAGCTTAATTTGTTACAGACTGAGATGCTGCAAGCCTTTTTAATTGGTTATTTGTGTAGGGCTGACCTTGGGTCTGTTGTGTGTGAGGAGGGAGCAGCCAGGCTGCTGCTGTGAGTTCAGCAGCAAGTGCCCGAGTCACTCTCCCACTTGCTGAGGGGTGGTGGTTTGCTGGACAGTGTGGATGTAACTTGTTGGCCTGAGGATCCTTGTGCTCTGGCAGAAATCAAACTAACTGCAAAGTCAGCTGGACAGTGCAGAGTGTGGGGGATGCCTGCAGTGACTCTGTGTTCTTCCCCACTTCTTTTGTTGTTTCTTTTCTTTTTTCTAATTTTTTTTTTTTTTTTTTTGCTGAGTGTCACTGTGGCTCAGCTGGTTTTAGTTTCCTCTCCAGTCTGGACAGGTACAGCATGCCTGCCTGGGTCTCACTCCAGACTCTGAGGCAGATTTGCAGCATATTCTAATATCCCTGTCCACAGCTGGCAAGATATGCTAGTGTCTGACAATGATATCTCTTCAGAGGAGTCATTATTTTCTCTGGACAGTGTTTTCTTTTGCCCAGATATTATCAGCTTTGATTTATTCTCACTGAAAACAGCATTCTCTGTTCTTAAAAAGACTTTGCTGAACACGCAGAGTTTGTCTCAGAAGTCAGTATATTGAGCTGGCCACACAACAAGAATTTGATTACATCTTTTGGAAATTCAAAAGAAAGAAAAGAAGAAAGAAAATTACAAAAAAGCAGGATAATATAATATAATATAATATAATATAATATAATATAATATAATGCATCCAGGCTAGATTCCAATGAATTCTCAGGATAAATAGCTATGACACTAAACTGTAATAACTGTATAAATCAACCAAGTTTTAGTTATATTCAAGTAATCAGATGAAGTATAGGTGTAAAAAATTAAAAATTATGAGTTAGCATAATTTTCTTTCTGTATCCATAATCCCTGTGTTCTTGTTATATTTGGCTTCAACTTCACTGGCACATTTTTAAGTGAAAGCTATTTCCCATCAGTATTGCTTAACCAAGCAAACAATTCTTGCACAGATGTTACTATATAATCACTCTATAAAATGGAAGAGAAGAAAATATTCGTAATCACAGAGTAAATTTCTGCAATTTCAAATTATCTTTTCCATAGAAAAGCAGGTATCCAGGATGTGCCAGCTGGAACTTTCAGTAAAATATCACTCTTTTTTTTTTTCCTTTTTTATGTATTTTTAAATTTTTTTCTTTCTTTTTTTTCTCTGCATCCAAAAGATGGCAGCAATTTTTTTCCCCCACAAACGTACATTTGTAAGAATAATGTAATATTGAAAATTTGTTCATCACAAAGTATTACAAACTGTATTACATGCATAACATGACTGAATCATAACAGCCAAACTTTACATGTTCATGGAGGAAATTTCCGAGTTTCCATTTACTATTAGATAAGAGCTGAAATCACAAATTTAGGGAATTCATATTTCTGTGTCCAGAAAACATTAGCTGTTAATTTGATGAGAATAAAGCCTTTAAATCTGTGGATTGTACAAAGTGTGATACATCTCCAAAGCTGAGAACCACATAATTAAAAATTAGAATTGTGTGGTCTAAAGAAAAAAAGATGGGATTAAGTGGATATTTATGAAATTCCATAGGGTTAATGAAAACTTTCTCTTATTATCTTGAAAGTGAAACTTCTGGGTTAAAAAGAGTAGCCCAGCAACGGAGCATTAAGAGTGCATAAGAAAGGAGGTTGGCAGTTCAACATTTACTGACTATGAACTTCTGGTGTGTAATGGACCTGAAATATTTCAGTAGAATCCTGAGAGATAGTCCAACTGACAGAATTCAGAAAGAGATAAGTAAAAATAGATGTCTTTCCATAAATCATTAATTCATTCTGACTGTTACATAAACAGGATTAATTTACACTGGATTAAAAACTGAAAAAGGCCATAGTGACTACTTTGATTCTACAAGATGAGCTCTGCTTTCCCACAGTGACCTAGATTCAGTGATTCCAGGAATTTATGAATATAACCATAAAAGTGGAACAGAGTAGAATAAGGATGCAAGAAAAAAAAAGTTAAATTTCCAATTCTGATTTTGACAAATCAGTGATATGTGGTTTGATGTATTGATAACATCCTGCCTTTTTTTCCCTGTCTTCTCCCTTCTTTGCTTTTTAGTCATGATAAAAACCATAGCAGCTGGGGTTAAATTACTGAGTGGGAAACCTCTTTCGGATGAAAGCCTTTCCATTCCCCAATTCATTCAAATATTAAATAATTCAGATTCAGAATGAATTTTCCATAGGAACCAAGCCACAAAAATGTTACATTTCTTTTTGCTCTGGATGTAGTTCACTCCTGGAGATTCCCTGGCCATTTTAATCTTGTGTTTCCAACCTTCTTACTGTGACAATTGTGTGTGGGGTGGAATAAGGAGGAGGAGACCAACAATGGATGTTCTTTTGGCATTGGTGTTTGCAAAAAAATCTCTTTGGATTAGTCAAGTTTTGTGTCTTCCCTGCTCTGCTCCAAGATGGCAGGCAGTCCAGGAGGACAGACAACATCCTTTTATTTGTCCTGTGGTGTAAATTTCACAGGAACTGGTAAAAGAAGATGAGCTCAGTGCACCCAAGTCTGACACCCACCACATGCAGAGTAATGGTGTGTAAACTGCAAATGGTCTGAGAATTGTTACATAAGGGTTATCACAATTCAAAATCAATCCTGGAAAAAAAAAATAATTAAAAAAAGAAAGTCTGCCATTATTTTATAGGAGGAAAAAACACCACCTCAAAACCTAGCATTCAGAAGAAACATGTCATAGCTGTGTCTAATTAAAATGGACAAAGCTAGATATAATTTTTTATAAAAGTTGATTTCTATACTGTAGTTATGGAATGTAGATTCCCTAGGATGAGTTATGCCTTCTAAGACTTCTGAAAACAGAACTCTTTTTGTTTTCTGAGCAATATGGTAATTTCTTATGTTGTGTAAGTTTTGTTCGTCATCAAGAACATCAAGTACAGGCTGATGCAAATTCAGACCAGAGTTATGCTAGAACCAGTAATTAAATTGAAATTAAACTGAAGTAAATAAAGTAAATTTTCTATTGACTCTCATTCAATTACAGTCCATATCAAAATGACGTATTTCTAGTTATATCTCAATTAAAAATGAGAATTTGACACTTGATCCTCTCTGCTCTGATGACAAAAATCAGGCCACCTAAGTACCACTCAAACCCAGCTCAAATTGCCTGATATAGGGCTTAATCCCTGAGAAACGTGGTGATTCTGAAACCCATTTTGCTCACAGATACCTTCAGAGATCAGTAAACAAGGTGCTCTCATGGTCCTTGCCTGACGCAGATCAGACCTCTGGGTCCACTGTTTTTCAGTGTTACAAATAAAAAACATGCACAAAAGAGCCTTTCAATCCTGAGACCATCCACTGCTGCCTTATATTTAGCAAACCAATTACACTGATAACAGTACTTAACTGCAGCACATTCTGCAAAACATTAGTGATGGTTAACCCAGGGGTGGCACAGTGAGGACTGAAACGAACAAATTGATGTACCTGTGCAACTGAATAAAATAAAAAAACATCCCTCTAATGAAAAATTGTTACCTAAGCAATCTCCAAACACTGATCAGATTGCACCATAACCCACCTTTATGTGCATCTTCTTGGCTAAATAAAAATGTTGCTTTAGTGTTTTCTTGGTTTTTCATTTGTTTGTTTTTCCTAGCCCTAATTAACGATGATTTATTTAAGGCTGAAGATGATCCAAACTTATGCCAGGCAAATAAAATTACATGTTTGTGCATAGCATAGGTGCATCACAGATGCAAAATTAATTTCTTGTTAGCTTTCTCATGAAAGTTGCATTTTTGATGAGAAGATGAATCCTTAAAAAAAATCAAAACTATTAAATATCTCTTGCTAATAAGAAAGATTTTTATCTTGGAGAAAGTGTTCATTTTCCAATATTTATTTCTCAGACTGGCTGAAAGTTCATCCATTGCCACCATACAAAATTAGAAGATATTTTAAAATAATCCAAGATTTTTGTAAAACTAATATATTTTTAGTTTTAGTATATATTGGAAAACATTTAGAAATTTATTTTCAGCCTTCAGTCTTGGAAAGAATAAAAAAGAGGAAAAGTAGAAACTAAGAATATATTCTTTCAGGAATATTGGAGGAATAGTGTGAGGAAATGTATTCTCAGCCTGGGGTGGCTAGGGGAGGCATTCTTACCCATTGATTTCCTTGACTTTTCTTTTTTTTTTTTTTCCTTTTTGCCAGTGTGGCCTAAAGGCTGTATTTCTACAGATGCAGGTGACTCATCCAATTAATTTCAAAATCATGTGTACAAAATAACTTCCAAAAGGTGTGAAAACAATTATGTCCCCTGTGATGTGGGAACTTCAGTATGAGGAATGAGATTAAATCTGCGATTTTCTTTCATTTATGTGCTCAACTGCCCTTTTTTTTCTGGAACAGTTTTACTTCTTATTCTGCCTTGATAAAGCAAATTATGTGCCAATTATTTTCAAGCATGTCCTCATAGCAAGAGTCCCAGCAAACAGAGCACTCTGGAGTGTGTGCTGGAGATCTGGCCCACTCGAGCTGCTTGCAAACCCCCTGGAGATAAATTAATGCATGATCCAGGTTACACTGGAAAGGAGGAAGAGCAAAGGTAGAGATTCCACTGGTATCAAAATGCTGAGCTTGAAAAGCACCACTTGTGCCTGCTGATGCTGCTCGCACCCCACCCCAGGGCTCAGTGTCACAGAGCACACTCCAGACACTGATCAAACACCTCAGAAGCCTTTTCTTGGAGGGGGTTGGTCTTGATTCCGTTTCTTATTTTCCCTGGGAATATTCTCAGATACAGCAATGCTCCCCTGGATGCCTGGTAAATGAATCAAAGGAAAGAGTCTGGCCTTCTATCATGCCCTGAGGCAAGCCAATCACCAGGATGAAGGTGTTGGGTTTACTTACTGCTCACTATGAGTCAAGGTGAAAAAAGTTCCCTTTCAAGTGCTTGGGCATGCTGTGGATTACAGTTAAAGCAATCCAAGCTGCTTTTTTCCCCCACAAAGTCAACACAAGTGCAGTTTTTGCTGTTTGAATTTTTCCTTCTTCTCCTCTAACTGCAAACAATTACAATTTTTATTTAAGTGGAGAAGAAATTGGGATATCTGATTAACAGACACACATCTGTGTGCCATCTGAAAAGAATTGCTTGTTCCCTCATTCTCTGTCTGAAAAAAAGAAAATAAAAGTAATCCAGATTCTTAATTCCTTAGGTGTTTTAGGGAAATTATTCTACTTATTCAGGTTAAAAATATATAAATAAATTATTTTAAAAAGGGAGGATGAAAGAAGATAAATATTTTTTTGACTACAGGTAAAGTTCCTTCTTGGTAACAGTTCTGAAAGGGTAAGGGTACTGACCATTCAAAATGACAAATAAATTCCTTTGGTCACTTCATGGTGCTGCCTACCTCTGGTTAGCTGTGACCTGGTGTAGAAGTGACAGCATGAGGCTGGGACATGAAGAGAGGAGACACGAGAACACTGACAGTGGTGCAGACCAAAGCACATGGTAATAGTCCTTGACAATTATATATCCATGGAGGAAAAATCCTAACTGAGCACTCCAAGACACCAACTCTGTTTGTCATGTCTGGGATGCTGTAAACTGAACAGCAGCCGTAGCTCTGATGCAGAATTGCAGGTGTTTCATGCACAATAATGGTGGTGCACGTTGTATTTTTGCCGTGAAAGTGTAAACAAACACCTTGTAGAGAAGGGTCACCAATGCCAGACAATCACACCCCCTGGTATGGGTAACTTCCAGTTTTCTCATAAACCAGATCAAGCTCTGGAGATTGTATAAAAGCAGAGCTTCTGGTAGGTTTGTGATCTTTGATAACAAAATTGTCCATGTGTTTTAATTTCCTTCACAGGCAAAGAACTGAATTTTTTTCAAGCTTGATTTCCTGTAATTCCAGTTTCTAGACATTTTATCTCATGTCTTTGTTAGTAACTTTGAGAAAATCCATGTCTTCTGTTAATACTTGTAGACAATGATGAGTTAACACCTCAATCTTCTTTCACTGAAACGCACTGAGTATCTGAAACATCAGTTGTAGGACTTTATTTTCCTGCTCAGAGCACCTTGTATGCTTAATTAGAGAGTCCTAACATTTTCCCATCATTTTCTGGGTATGAATTCCAAAAATTGACATGTTCTTCTATTAGTGGCTGTCCTAGAAGCAAGATTGCCTGCTGGTTTCCTCTGTAGAGCTATTTTTTGTTCCTCAGAGAATAATGAATTCTTTTATTCAGGTGTAGTTCACAGAGGTCACATACCGAGAAATATCTGCAGTAACTTGAAGCTATTTTCTGTTTCCCCCAATGCAGTCACCTGTGCTATCACATCTCTCATTATGACCTAAATTCTGCATTTTCATTTATTTGAGGCCATTGAATCAGAGAATTCAAACAATACTGGACCCCTTTCTGATTTTCTTCATTTATCTGTAGTGCATATGTTATCCACTAAAAAGCACTAAATACATTATTTATTAATCAATTTCTCTTGCCTATGGGCAGACCTTGTGGACAGAATTGTTTGCCTCAGGGAAATGAGTAAAAGATGTTTTCATTATTTTGGCAGTTCACATAATTCAATGGTTTCAAGGGTGGAAGATTAAATTATGCCCTCTGTATTTAATGGCGGGGTTTCTGCATGTGAGATACCAACTCAGTGCTGAGAAATCTGTCTGGAGTCCTGGATTCTTCAGCACTAGAAGATGTCTGATAAATAGGACAGAGTTCAAAGAAAACCATCACAGATGATAAAAGGAGTGACACAGTATGTTTTATGATGACAAACGACTATGACTGTACTCAAATATCTGCTGTAGACAGTAATTCATGATTCTTTGTTGTGCAACTTGCATATGCATGCAGTGATTCCATGTAAATGGATGCAGCTGGGATGTGAATGGGTTGATCCATCCAGCTTCTCCCATCGTAACATCCAGATGATGAACACCCACCTGGATAAGGCAAACGGGCTGCTCACTTCCATGCCCCTTTGGAAAAGGGGATGGAGAATTCACAATATCACAATGAATATCAAGAGAAGACCACATGCATTCCAAAATTCAAGGAGGAAAGCAGCCAGAATTGTTTAATGGAGAGTAACAAGCTAAATGATGAAACTGGAATTAGAACATATATAATTAGAGATATATGAGATTTTCAAGATAAAATTCCTTTGGTCAATAAGAGGGGCATATACCCTTAAATTATTTGCTTAAAGGCAAGAAGGAACAGGTTGTGGAAGAGTCTTTGAAAACAATAGGCTGGTGAAAGTTTTGTTAGTCTAAGTGCTTTATATTACTGCAGAATACATTACAGAGATTGACCACTGAAGAGCAAATACACCAGACCAGAAAAAGCATTTACAATTTTCAAATTCTCTTATAGAAGAGAAGGACTAATTTCATTCTCAAAATTATGTGATGTGTTAAAAGTCATCAGGACTTTTGGCTGATGTGACACTAATAATGTACACAGCCAGCAGTTTTCTTTGTGTTCATGCTGCTAAACAGAGACCCTTAGGCTGGCCTCGAGATTGGATTTGTTTGTTCTGTACAAAACAAAAGTCATTCATGTTGCCTCAAAGAGAACTAAAATATGTCCTTCAGAGTAGAAAGGCTCCTGTAGAACTGGAAACATGCTGAGGTAGAGCCCTTAAATTGTGAGCCACCTCATGTGTGTGTTGGGCAGTAGTGCAGATGGAAGTAAAACAAGTTTCTTAGTTCACCTCCTGCTGTTCTCTATTGCAGGGATGGAAATGGGATTTACTGAATCAGGGTCTTCACCTACACTGCCTCTGTGTGAACAATTATGTGAGGGACCCAAGGGAATGCCATGAAGCTGAGCAGGGGGAGGTTAAGGTTGGATATCAGGAAAAGGTTCTTCCCCCAGAGGATGATTGGGAACTGAACAGGCTCCCAGGGAATGGTCACAGCACCAGCCTGACAGACTTCAAGAAACATTTGGACAATGTTCTCAGGCACAGGTTGGGATGGTCCTGTGAAGGGCTGGGAGTTGGGTTTGATGATCCCTGTAAGCCCCTTCCAACTCAGGGTATTCTATCATTCTAAGTGATTAGTACTACAGAAGGTTATATTAATGAGTCTGCTTTTCATGCTGTTTCATTAAAGCAGAGCTTCACTTAGAGTGCACTGCTCAGCTTTTCCCATTCACAGTGCTTGCTATATGGAGACAGAAAACCTTGCAGGCTATTCCTCAGCAACAGGAATTGGACTATCAAGCACTCTCCTAGTTTCAGCCACACACAAATCTGCCGTTTGAAATGCCCAGATTGAAGCCTCAAACAAGGGAACAAGCAGTGTTTCATGACAATGACTGGGCACTGTCGGTATCTTTGCTGTAAACAATCTGTTGATGCAGCCACAGGAACCATTTCCTTTCCAAGCCATCCCTGCTGCTGAGCCCAGCCATCTGCAGCATTTTTGGCACGTGCTACCTGCTAGAATTTGGATGAGATTAATTCCATTAGGGACACTCTTGAAAGCACAATTAAGAATTTTTTTTTTTCTCCTGTTGCTGCTTTCATCTCTTTTCTTTCCATACTTTCCTTTTTATTCCCTTCCATTCCTCTGGTAATCCTTTTCCACTTTTAATTTGTTCTTTGACTTTAATTAGTCTCTCTTCATGCCTGCAAGCCTGTCTAATTTTCTTTCCTAGAAGCTGGAAGTTTCATCATGCTCACACAGCTCCGGTGACAGGAATTGGGTGTCACCAGAGTATCGTGCAGGGTCCCAGTTTCTGAGGAAGTATCTTGGGAAGACACTTTTCTGCAAGCCCTAGAGATATGCTAAAGCACTACCTCCCCACGCAGCAGTGCAGACAGTGGTTAAAATCACTTTGTTTCAGGGTGAGTGGGAGTATCCAAAAGATGAGGGTGTGAATGTGTGCATAAAGGACTATCTCAGGAGATGCCAAGTTGGACTATCTTTATTTGGTCTCCAAAAACGTTATATTTTCAAGTCACATAGTCAGTGTTTTATCTTTTCATTAAAAATATAGAAGTAAGACAGTTATTTCAGGGGTCCCAAAGGTGGACTCACAAGTGTTTATAAGTTTTAAAAATTAATTTCATGGCAAAGTAAGAACTGTGAGACTGATGCATGTGGTTCTTCTTCAGCTTACACTGACTACAGTTAGGAGAGGATTCTTTCCTTGCAATCTCCTTGAAGTGTTAATGTAATTCTGTAATTCTTGTCCAATTTCACATGCCCAAAATAAAGGAGTCCTAGCTGAAATTCATATTTCAAAGGATCCTGTGATTCCTTTACTAATTTGATTGCTCTGTCAGATTCTGAGATTCCTTCAGTTACTTTACTAGCCCACTACCTGCATGACAGCTTGTTGTGTTACACTGAACTTTTCCCCACTGCAAATCTGGAGTGTCTTTACAGAAATGTCTCTTTAGAAGCTTGCAAAATGTGCACTGTTGTTTTAGATTTTTATTCAGAATGTTCAAAACCAAACCCAAGCGTTGCCAAATTCTCAGTTGTTTCAAAATCAGAAGCTGCTTAAGTTATCCAGGATGTCTGGAAGACTTCAAAATTCCCCCTTCTCTAAATTTTTTCTGGACTTTCTTATATAGAAATGATGTTCTCAGTTTGATTCAAAAACAGTCATTGGAGGTTTTCTTCACAGAAACAAAACTTGGGCTTCCTGTTGACATGGTCATTCAATCATTCATCACACAGTTTGACTGAGCTCTGCTCTGTGCAGTATTTGACACTGGGTACAGCCCAAGAATGTGTTCCTGGGCTTCATGGGGTCTCCACATATTTGTAGATATGCACTAGAAACACATTATTTGCTTCCTGGGATTAGAGGAGAAAAAAGAGCAATCTATTACAATAATCAAGCAGCCCCCTTGAGCTCTAGAAACAGGGTTCTTGTGCCTTTCTTCCACTTACAGCAATTTCAGTGGATTTCCCAGAGTAAAAAAAAAAAGTAAATTTGCCACACAATCTCTCTCTCAGTGCACACTCTGTTTACCAGTCCATTCCTATAAAAGTGGAAGTCAAAAGACCCATTCTTCAAATCTTTCTCAAGATACTTAAAAGTTGTTAAATGCCTGACATAAAAAGGAGCGCATCATGTAAGCCTCCTCTTCTTTTTCTTTTCGTCCCCCAGATAAAATGCTTAAGATGATAATTGGCTCTGATATTTGAGGATGAGGAAGGGGTTAAGGAAAAAGTCAGAAGAGAAGATATAAAACAAACAATCCAAGCAGTTTGTATGGGGAACCTGAACAGAGATCAATAACTAAGAATAAAGAACAAGAAAATAATGAAAACAGACACATAGGAAAAGATTGAGAAAACAGAAAACTAGAAACAGATGAGTAAATGAATGATAAGGGAGTAAAGGGATAGAAAAGAAATGCAGCAATTTGTACTTCAAAAAGCATTGGCTTTCCACAGCATTTATCCCACAAGGTGCTAATAGTCCATGGTCATACCCCAACATCTGCTGCCTGTACTGGTGGCCAAACTGTACACAGAAGTCATGTAAGGGAATCATTCTCCTGCCTCTGTGACTTCTTATCCTGTGTTTCTCACTGGAGTATGAAGCTGGAGAGGCATCATCACAGTTGTAGACAGGCATGGGTTGACGTTTTCTGCCAGGTAACAATCCATAGGACCAGAGAAAATGACTGCAAGTTGTGCCAGGGGAGGTTAAGGTTGAAAATTAACAAATGTTTCTTCAGTGAAAGGATGCTCAGGCGTTATAGAACTTGTGCATGTGGAGCTTGGGGACACGGTGTTGTGGTGATCCTGTCAGTGCTGAGTTAATGGCTGAGCTTGGTGATCTGAGAGGTCATTTCAAACCTTAACTTTTCTGTGATTCTAGATCTGTGCACAGCCCTTTTTTGCTGTTCTCAACCGTGTACAAGGCTAAGTCTAAGATTAATATAAATTTATGGGGTGATAGGCAAAGCGATGCTCCTTGTGTGTGATGTTCTGACAACAATCCAGAACAGAGAGGATTCTGTGGGCCCCAGCCTCAGCAATATGTAACACCCTGAGAAATCAGTGGGAGGCACAGCATTTGTCAGACTCTTCTGTGTTCTTTGAAGAACTAAATTCCTCCACACACAAAAAATGTTCAGTGGAGTTATGAATCACAGTGATGTTAGAGGGACATCTCCTTTGGTACCAGGAAATAAAACTCTGCTTTCCCCCAGTCTGGGAAAAAAATGACAAGATGTGAAACAAACACACGTGTATTTCTATATGTTTTCTCTTATTCTTCATGACCCAGCTCTTACCTTTGCTCTCACTCCCAAGCTTTTACTGCTTATAACAATATAAACAAGCTGCTACTTCACTATAATAAATTTTGAACAAGTGGCAGTAGGAGGAAAAATCAAAACAAAATGCCAGTTACTATAAACAGATTTAAATGCATATATCCCTGAAACATGCTCATATAAGGTTTATTTAGTGTAAAGTAACACACATTTTCACTCTTTAAAGAAAATAGTTGTTAGTGCCAAAGTGTTATTCAAAGAATTTATAGAAAGCTGTGCAAAATCCAGTGAGATAACCACTTGTGCTGATTGACAGTGACAGCATACTTAAAGAATGGGATTACTTGGTGATTGAAAGCTTTTATTCCTCAATTTCATTTACCTAAAAATAGTAATGGATCAAATTGGTTAGCAAAGCTCTGTTTTATGTTTCTAAAGTATCACTGTACATACTGGATGAGTCTTTGTATAATAAGTTGTAAGCAATACTTAAAACAGGCTTATGTGTTTGGATACTTCAGGGTGGTGCAATTCAAATACATTTTCAAGCCTGTGAAGAGATGCATTTCTTATTGGCTGTAGGTAGGAAAAATGAGGAAATTGAAATTTTTGCTTCCAGAAATTCTTAATTGCTCCCTCTCTAGCTCTGAGCATCACAAATTAAGTTGGTAAAAACTGTAGCACTTTACAGGGTTGGAACACTTGGGACACCACTGATGTTAATTTAGTCACAACAAAAAGCAGGATGTGGATTGGGAACAGATGAGATCCCTTGTAGTAGACATGATTGCTCAGGAAATGACCTAGGTAGACACAATATCAGCTTGTGCTGTGATGAAAGTTTCTGAGAGAATCAAATATCCCTGGCTCCAGTCAAAGTTCAGTGCCATAGACAAATACCATGAATAATTCTTTTCAGGTTTAGTGCATAACAAGCTGCTAAAAAGTCATTAAGGTGCTAGTGATAGAATAACTTGTCTCTGAGTACTAATTCCTTCCACCCACTTTTATCTCTTCTTTCCTTGCAGGCTCTCCCTTTAAGTAGATGGTGGAGTTTATGAGAGAAGTAGGAAATGTAAAATACCACCTGTTTATGTTAGTAAATGGTGTAGAACCCTCGGTATCTTTCAAAATTCTTTTTATTTTTCCCATAAACTAACTGTAAGTGTATTTCCTGCCAATAAAATATTTTACCAGGAACATGGCAATGTGGAAGGGCTTAGATTTGCAATCTATTGTAAAAGGGTTTTTCTGTTCCCACAGATTTTTTTTTTTATTTATACATCTACTTACTTTCTCCATTTATATTAATCTCAGGATGCTTAAAACATGATGAATTTTTAGCAATGGCACAGTATGAAAAAGTTACTTGTCTTCAGAACCCTCTCTAGCTAAACTGACAACCAAATACATATTTGTTTACTTAGTGGAAAACCAAGATAGGATGGTCCTTATTTGTTCTGTCAGTGTCTTATGTGTCATATCTGTTCAGCTCGGTGATTACTGTCAGTATTGTGGCATTTAAAAGAAGACCTGAGGAGAGTGGAAATGCAATTTGTGTTCTGTGCTGCCTCACGCATCACAAAGAAAACTGGCAGCTTGACCTTAGCAGTAGAGCAGAAAGAATACAGCTCTTTTTTTGTACACTGAGAGTTCCAGCCAAATGAATGCATCTTATTGGGGAAGTCAGTCACTCACTCCAGAGTAGGTGGGGAGGGGAGGGAAACAGGGAAATATTGTGCAGTTGGAGAAAGAAAAATCTGTGTTTGTTCCTGACTCTCTCTTTGAAATCACCATAGAATACCTTGACCCCTGTTTTCTGCCTTATCCACTGAAATATCTGAATTAAAGTGGTTAAAGCCCAAAGTGTGTGGTTAAGTGGGATGCGGTAGAGACAGGAAAAGATGAAGGAATTGCCCCTGTAATTTCTGTAGGTTTGGAGAGAAGCATCAAAGAATATTGTGTCCAGCTAACATTATAACACAGTTTATTAGAGAATTGAAAAGGCAATGAACCTCAAGAGTGTTTTGTGTTTGACACATGGAAGAGAACAGCTAATAGGATTAATATTTCTGCACTACAGGAGAGTTTCTAAAGTTTAAAACTTAAGCCTGTAGTTAAGCAATTACAGTGGATTGATCACAGCCAACATCCAAAAACATTTATGGTGGATTGAGCCAGCCACTTACTCACTCCCCAGTCTCACAGGAAAGAAAGAAAAAAATAAAAATGAAAGCGAAATAAAAGAGAGGAAGAGAGAGAGAAAGAAAGAGAGAGAGGAAGGGAAGGTTTTGGGAAGGTTTTGTGAAGGTTTCGGGAAGGTTTCGGGAAGGTTTCGGGAAGGGAAGGGATGGTTTCGGGAAGGTTTCGGGAAGGTTTCGGGAAGGTTTCGGGAAGGTTTCGGGAAGGTTTCGGGAAGGTTTCGGGAAGGTTTCGGGAAGGTTTCGGGAAGGTTTCGGGAAGGGAAGGGAAGGGAAGGGAAGGGAAGGGAAGGGAAGGGAAGGGAAGGGAAGGGAAGGGAAGGGAAGGGAAGGGAAGGGAAGGGAAGGGAGAAAGGAAGAACGGAAGAAAGGAAGAGAGGAAGAAAGAGTAAAACAAGAAAGAGAGGCTGGTGGCTTGAGATAAGAGTTTAACAGCTGAATCAAAAAGCTGTGAGTACAAGCAAATTTCAGAATTTATTTACTAATTCCCACCACAGGCAGATTTTAAGCCAGTTTCTAAAACTCAGGGCCTCAGCTCAGGAATATAAATGCCATAACCATGGATGATTCTGCTTCTTCCTGCTTTCCTTGAGCTTTTATTCCTGAGTATGGTATCATGTGATATGAATATCTCGCTGATCAGTTCAGATCAGCTGTCTCAGCTGTGTGTCCCCACAGGTTCTTGTCTGCTCCTGCTGGAGACAGAGTGGGAAAAAGAAAAGTCCTTGATGTGTTGCAGAACAGTTCAGCAATGACCAAAACATTGGTGCATTATCCACACCAGTTAAGTCACAGAACCAAAACCTGACATGAAATGAGCTGCTGTGAAGAAAATTAACTTCATCACAGCCACCTCCAGTGCAGCAATTTATAGCATGAAAAGGAGTAAAGAAAATGTGGGGCTTTTTTGTAATCTATATCTATGACATCATTGTATTAACTGTACATTTGGTACTGACATGCTCCTCTGTCTTGTTGAAATGTTGTTGGAGGCCACAAACCCTTTGGGATGGGAACCAGCATTATTTTCCTTTTCTTTCCTCTTGTTTATAATTTGACTTGACAGAACTACCAGTTTTTTATATGTTTCCTCACTTTTTTTGTAGAGACATGATAGTTTGAAACTGACTGCTGTTGGCATGGTGGTATTTGTGCTGTACACCTTACACGTGTATGGCTTCCCTGAAGGCCATCTGAAATATTCACTATCCAGCTGTGTTTCTGGGGTACACCACCAGTGTTCACTAGTGTGAACACTGAATCCAGCTGAGTCTTATGGTCAGGTGCTGAGATATTTACATAGTACTTCAAATTTTTTTTTTTCCACACAGGAGGAAGTGCACAGTACTTTTGCTGCAGCTGAAATGAGGATAGAATATTTATAGCAGAATTAAATCATCACTGCCAAGTGGTGGGTTAGCATCCCTAAGTTTTTTTGCTATTTCTAAAGTACCTGTAGTTCCAAGGAGACTTAAGTCACTTAGATTCTGCCCCTGGAAGGAATCTCTCCAAGCCCATAGTGGCCAGTATTGCAGCCTCAGCAGGTCTTTAATTTCAGTTTCTCTATACAGCACAGCATTTCCTCATCAGTCTCGGAGGTCAAGCTGCTTCTGAAGCTCAGGCCTGTTCAATTCAGCTGTTCTACTACAGCTGAGAAAGTCTGAGTCAGCATCAACCATGTGCAGGAACCAGAGACAAAGCAGTGGAATGGGTCAGCAGCATTCGCCTTGCAGTGTTGGTGCCACATGGGACAGATACTTCAGTGGCAGAGCTGTTGCTCTCACCATTTCTGTCACACTTCATGCAGTACTCATTGTCCAAGTGTTTTTTTTTTTAAAGGCCTCGTAATTTCTTGACCTGTCAGCATTTTTGGTAAATTCTTAGATCTGCTCAGTGGCAGGGAATGGTGACTCAGAACCCCAGCAGTCAGTAGTGAGGAATGCAGTGAACAAGACTGAGAAGTTATTAAAGGTAGATGAGGTTTTGTCCCTCTTTCTTTCAGGTAAAATAATTTGGTAGACATAAATGTCACCAAAAAAAAAAAAATATATATATATATATATATATAAACCAAACCCTATTTTCTTTCCTATTTCCCTCATCTTATGCAATGTTTATGACTGTAGTTTTTGGGTGTGTATTTCCCTGTTGTTTCCCATCACCATCTTGGTCCATACACATCTGTTTGTTAGTTTTTTGGCATTGAAAAGACACAGAAAGTCCAAGTGAAGTCCTGTCTAATAGTCCCTAGACAGCTATAAACCTTTGCTTGGTTTTTAATTTTCAATTTTTCAAATCATAAATGTGCCTGATTAATAATCTCATCACTTACTTATAAATAAAAAGACATTTTAGTCACATCATTTGCAGAAATTAAATCATTGGTATTGCAGCAGCTGATGCATCTGCTGGTTGAATAGAGAAAGATATTGGAAACATAATTCATGAGTAAATGTAAATATCTTTCTGGTCTAAGCTTCCCAGTTCCCTGAT